>JABUQX010083473.1:0-37500 GCA_015478945.1 Trachelipus rathkii | reverse complement strand
ATCAATCATTTAGAATTCAAAACTTTAAATGTAAAAAATTCAAATTCAAATTCAAAAACTCAATTATTTAAATTAAAAAAATTTTATAAGAAAAAAAATTCAAACAAAAATAATACTTAATAGCTACCTGGCCAATGGTGTTGACCAGTTTTTTTTCAAACCTCTACTTCTACCTCTTTCCCAAGAGACTACTGGTGACCAAACCTCCGACGGTATACCACGCTAACAGACCTCAATACTGCAAATTTAAAATCAAAATTCCACTACTTTAATAACTATAATAAAAATACAAAGAAAAAAATTAATAGTAACCATATAACCATAATAATCATAAATTCCATTAATCAATTAATCAATAATAAAACAACAAATAATTATTAATCTTACCATAGAAGGATCCCAAATCCACAGGAAAGATCACCATGCGCTTGCCACCATACCATCTATCATCTATAGGATCTTCTACTACAAATCTTCAAACCTTTAAAGTATAAAATCTACTAAGTCCAAAGAAATATACCTATAATAAAATAATGAAAGTAATAAGAAAAATAGTTACCCATACCATAAAAGGAACCAACTCCAAAAGAAAGGTAAAGTTCCCTAGGACCAAAACAGCTAAATCATTAAACAACAATCCGCAGTCAATACAGGATCCCACACATCAAACTTTGAAAACCTGGCTTCAATTCATAATCTCAAAAATTAAAAATTTAATACTTCCTATAGAAGAAAAAAATATATACATGAAAAATTGATTTATCACACTCATCTACAATCATTCACAATCGTTTCATTCAAACGTGAAAGAGTGATGGATGCTGCGAAACTAGGAAGACCAAAGGAAAGAGAACTGAAAAACTACTCGTTGGCGTCAGAACACCCATCACTCACAGCAACACAATTATTCTCCCCCTTCATAACACTCTCATACATGACAAAATTAAAAATACCCCCCAAAGAATATAAGATATACGTATGTACATATGAAATATACCCCCCAAAGAATATAAGATATAATATAATGTACATATGAAATATACCCCCCAAAGAATATAAGATATACATCATATGGTACCTATAAAATATGATACAACAAACAAAAAGCAGCTCACTACATCCCTCCCACCTAAGTTTGTATCATATTTACCCCAACAATCCTATCCATCTATAATGCCGTTGTCATCACCCAATCATACTCTTTTACAACACCTCTACTCCTAGTAAACGGTTTCTCATATTCCTTCACTTGTTCACTGGGTTTATTCCCACCTTCCGCTCTTTCATCAGTCTCTCCTACTTCATTCACACTTCCTTCCCTAGGTAATCGCTCAGACATTTCTGCAATCTCTTTCTCGATCTCTCTCATCCTGGCATTCGCCTTTATAACATTCACTACTTCATCCAATTCCACACAAAATTTACTCAAATCATCCACTTCCATATGCACACTCCTATCTCTGATATTTCTCAATCCTGCTAACACACTCTCATTTTCATCCAACGGAAACTTGCAAACTGTGTAAGTACTTTTTCTCAAACTCTGCCCGTTATTCCCATTGTCCCACCAAAAACCTGAAAAATACTCATCATTCTCATTATCATCGTTAAACAACACTTTTAATCTATTCACATTACCCGACAATCCACTTTTACGCTTTTTCTTCGGTATCTCTTCCACCAACACTAACTCTTTCCCCTTTAACCATAAATCATCCACTATATCCCCATTCTCATTCAAGTCCTCCTCATTCACCAGAAACTTATATACGGGATGAATCCTAAGATAACCAGGGGGTTCCCTCCACGGCCTCAACTGTACCTGATGGGCCCGAAACTCCTTCATACCACCATCGTTCTCACCCTCCAACACATAACTAACCCCATTAGACATAACCCTTTTTATAACATACGGCCCTTCAAACTTTTCTCTCATCTTACTCACGTTCAACCGACCTTTCTCAATCACTTCCTTCAAAACCTTATCCCCTACCTTAAAACTGGCAAACTTTAAACTACCCTTTCTCCAAACGTCCCTATCACCTTCAGGTAACCCAAGCCTGGGTTTTACAAACTTCTCAAAATTCAACACATACATACAAGGAGACATACCAGTTGCTCTATGCACAGTCATATTATAAGCCCACAACACTCTTCCTAACCAATAATCCCAATCATTCTCTCTTTCACTCATCATTCGTAACATTTCACTCAATGTTCGAATCGTCCTCTCTGCTAACCCATTCGAACTCGGCATATACGGCGTCGTTCTCACATGTTCAATGCCCCAATCACTCAACATTTGCTCAAACGCCTGCCCTACAAACTCCGGTCCATTATCACTCAACATTCGCTTCGGTTTACATACACACATCGGCAACAAAACTTCCCTTACCACCCTAGCCACATTCGCACTAGTCTTATTCTTCACCGGCACAGCATACGCAAACTTACTTTTGTGATCCACCATCACCACCATTCCTACATACCCACTCGCAGTCACTGGCAAAGAAACACAATCGATCACTACTAACTCAAAAGGTTCATTCACATCCATTCGTAACACAGGGGGTTTCACATACATTCTCTGATACTTTCCCTTCTGACATTCCTCACAAGTAGTAGCAACATCATTCACTATTTTCCTTAACCAAGGATTAAACACTCTCTCTTTCATACATTCCCACAATTTAAACTTCCCCATGTGGCCATACCTACGGTGGATCACTAACGCCATCCCTACCGTTCCAATCACAGAAAACACAGGTACATACAAATCATCCTCCCTTACTTTCCGAATATAATACACCACATTAGTACACACAACAAACCTTTTCGCAAATACCCTAAAATCTTCTATCAATTGGTCCCACCTACACACTTCTTTACCCGACAAAATACATTTTCTCAACTCACAGACCATAGGACATTCCTCTTGCATTACCTCAATATCTTCCATGCTTAACAGTTCTTCATCCCCCACACCAACTCTCACCATGCCAACGAAATCAACAACACACACATTCTCCTTCTGCATTCTAACAATCTCACGACTTCCCTTCAGCAACCTTTCATTCCCTACATCTACGGACAACCTATTCACCCTCAAAAAGTCAATCCCAAACAAAAAACAATACGGCATTCGCTCCTCGTCCAGCACAACAAACCTATGTTCACTTCCCCTAGCGTTCCTATTACTACCTTTAACAAAACCTCTTCAAAAGCGACAAAATCACCTGACCCAATCCCTTTGATCTTCACATTTGTACTCCTCCTCTCTATCTGCCACGTCACTCGCTCCATCTCTCGTACCACAGATGCATTCACTAAAGAAATCTGAGCCCCAGTATCAATCAGTCCACAAAATACTCTCCCATTCACCTGCACCTTCACCTCCATTCTTCCACTTATCCCATGATCGCAATACATGACCTCTTCGATTTCCCCTGGACAAATCATTTTCACATCCTCATCACCCTCAAACAGACACTCCTCCAACTCCGATTCCAACACATACTTCCTATCGTAACTCTTTTTCTCGATTACCCAATTGTAATGTACGCCACTTAAACACTGTAAATGAAGCTCACTCACTTTTGCGCCACTTACACCCTCACTCCTATACAAAACTGGTCTCTCTCCACCATAATGCACACATACAACTACCTTAAACAACTTACTCACAACAATCAGTACCTCTTGCACCGGAAGCACACCTACGTTACACATAGCCTTTAGCTCCTTCATAAAATATTTCACCTTCCTAATCCCTATCTGCTCAGGTTTCTTACACACCTCAGTCATAACTTCCCTCCGCAATTCTTCCATACTCTCAGGCACTCTCGAAACCAACCTATCTCTAGCTAAGTCCTGTAACCCGTACAACACACTTTCAAACATAGAATCACCCCCACCCTGACTTTCCTTTCCCTTCATCAATCCCTTAGGCAAATATTCCGGGTCTATCACTACCTTTTCACTCATACTCTCACTCCCAGGCATTCTTGACATCAAATCAGCAATCTCATTCCTTTCACCCGGCACATACTCAACCACATAGTCAAAATCACTCAAATCTTCCAAAGTCCTTGCAAGCCGACTATCAACTATCCTCATTCTCTGCAAATACACCAAGGGTTGGTGATCCGTTCGCACAATGAACTTAATTCCATACAAAAACGGACGCAACGACTTCAAACAAAACCTCAAAGCAGCCAACTCTCTTTCAATCGTAGAATACTTTCGCTCTGTCATACTAAACGCTTTCGAAACATAAGCAATCACTCGTTTCCTTTCAATTCCATCAATCACCTGTTCTTGCATCAAACAACCTCCCATACAATACCCACTTGCATCCGTATAAACTTCCAAAGGGTTCGCATTCTCACTATAATCCGGATAAGCCAGCTCTACATCCTTCGCGACTTCCGCTTTCAACTTTTCAAACGCTTCATTCATTTTATCATTCCACTTCACAATCGTACTCTTCTTTTTCCCAGTCCATTCAGTCAAAGGTTTCATCACACCCGAACAATCTTTCATAAACTTCCTTCCAAACTCTACCAAACCTAAAAATCCTCTCAACTCTCTAACATTCCTCGGCTTTGGAAACTGCCGAACTTTCTCAATAAACTTTTCAGCCTTCTTTAAACCAGTCGCACACACCTTATGTCCCAAGAATTCAACCTCATCCGCAAACCACTCACACTTTTCGACTTTCACTTTTATCCCTATTTCCTCTAACTTTTTCAACACATCATTCACTAACTTCAAATGCTCAGAGAAAGATTCATTCATCACTAGTATGTCATCTATGAACACCATCACATTCTTACTAGGAAAATCATTCATGACCACATTCATCGCCCTCTGAAACGCCGCAGGAGCATTGGCTAACCCAAAGCTCAAATTCCTAAACTGGTAATGCCGCTTTGCAGTCGAAAAGGCAGTCACACACCTACTATCTTCTTCCACTGGCATCTGATAGTACCCACGCACCAGATCCATTTTCGTAAAAACTTTCATCCCATACATACTATACACGCATTCTGAAACTACACACATAGGAAACCTATCTTTCACAGTCTTTTCATTCACCTTACGATAATCAATACACAACCTCAATCGTCCATCAGGCTTCCGCACAGGCACAATCGGACTATTCCAAGGACTCACACTCTCTTCCAACACACCTATCCGCTCTAACTCTTCACACTGCTCTTCAATCTCATTCGCAACTGGGGGGGGAAAGTGACGAGGTCGCTGGTATATGGGGGTATCTTCCGCTAACACTATGCGAAACGCTGGCAATTTTGCATCCCCAAAATCTTCATCACCCTGGCTCAGCGCTTTTCTCCTTTCCCATAGCATTCGTAAAACCTTTTGTCTCCTCACTTCATTCAAACCTTCAGGTAATTTTACTTTATCAACCATTTCATCATACACCCAATCCTTTTTCTTCTCAATATCACCAGCAAACACACAGCATTCATTCTCTCTCGAATCCTCTAATACAAAAACAGAATACAAACTACCAACTACATCACCAACCCTTATACCTCTCACTCTCTTCTTTTTCACATCAGGCACCTTCTGCATACATACCCTAGGATTATTCAAATCTATTATACCATCAAATACATGTGCAACCCTTTTCACCCTATACCTCGCATCATAACCATCCACCAGAAACATGCTATTCTGGTTTTCATCCACACCCACATTCGTATTCCAACCTACTTTCACACTTACTACTTCGTCCGTCTTCAAAGACCTATCCTCTAAAGCAAACACTTCCACGCCTTTAACCAATTTCACATCTACATTCCCTAACTCATTCACATACATCTGACATTTCCCATCCTTATTCACCTTCTTCTCTATCATCCTTCGATCAGGATGAATAACTATCCCATTTGCACTCAAAAACTTATACCCCAATAACACATCATACTTTTCGTTTCTACTATCAATCACATAAAACTCACTCTCCTCCATGCCTATTCCTCCAATCTTAACGCTCTCTCTAAATTTAACTTCCACCGGTACCAACACATTACTAATTCCTTTAATATGACCCCTACCGACTTCTTTCTGATCTTCCCTTATATTCATCCTATCATATGCTCCTTTATACACAACACTAACCATACACCCAGTATCAATCAAAGCACGAACCTCAATGCCTCCACAATAAACCTTAATACTCATACATTCATTCACAGGACCAACAGAAAACACATCGACACTTACATCCCCTATCTGTGACAACCTAATTTCACCTGAGGGTTCACCAGTTGCAACCCTCAAGGCAACCCGTTTCCCGAATTGTTAATTCTTACCTGATTTTGTACAGTGTTCACCCCTGCCTCACTCACATTACATTCCTCTATTACACCAACAGCTGACCACTAACGGTTGAACCGCGGACACACTACCACCAGTACCAAACCTAGGCACCAGGATTAATCTGACCTGTCCCGACTGGTTGCCTCACACTCCAACACATACCAGCCACATGCCCTATTTTCCCACATTTGGTACAAGTGTTTCTAGGGGACCCGCACATCCTAGAAAAATGCCCCTCGACACCACAGTTCCCACATAACGGTTGCCTCGCTCTTACACCCTGAGGACAATCACGCACCCAATGATCCACACCTCCGCATCTCCTACACCCAGCCCTTTGCGGGTCCGTACAGTTCATGGCCAAATGACCCACTTGCCCACAGCTAAAACAAGCACCAGTTGCCCATCTACATTCTGATATCATATGGCCCATCTTCCCACAACGAAAACACTTCACATCCCTATTTGCACTCACATTTTCTTGGTTTCCACGACCTCTAATCCCTTGACCCTGATTATACCTTTGACCTTGGTTATGTCCATCATTCCCTCTCACATTCACATTTCCACCAGCTTGTCGACCAGCAAAAAAATTACTCACACCTCCTGCATTCACCTGTCTTTCATCATCTCCAAAACAACCGTAAAAATCTTCAAAAAACTTCACCATTACTTCATAGGGGTTAGCCTTCAGTGCGTCCCTATATGATTTATACTGGGGTGGTTGCGACACCCTCTCACTCGCATTCACACCCCTACCACTATACACTTCTCGTCGTTCATTCTCCTCTCGCTCTCCTTCAAACTCCCTATCTTCTACAATTTCCAGAACATCTTCCCAAGTCAATCGTTCTCCCGCCCATCTCATTTTCTCTTTCCTTCGCAAATTCACATATTCTGTCACCGAGGTCGGAACTGTATCCAAAAACTTCTTCAACAATCTCTTATTCCCGTCCACATCATCATCCCCAAACTTCTTTCTCGCCAAGGTTTCCAATCGGTGCGCATACATATCAATCCTTTCACTCTTTCCACGCCTAGCCTTATCAAAATCATTCACCTTTCTATACTTCACTCCCCCTTTCACTCTCCCAACCTGGTCCATGATTCTCTGTTTAACCACTTCATACTTTGGCTCACCCACACTGACAGCCTTATAAAATTCCAACATTCGCCCCTCTAAAAATTCGCCCAACTCTTTCACCCAAAAGCCCTTATTCTCGTCAAACCTCTCCCTACAATAACCCTCATATTCCCTAAAGAACTCCTCAACCTCTTTCGTACCATACACATTAAATTTATTAATTTTTGGGATGTCCCGAATTAACACACTCCTTTTCACTCTACGCTCACGCTCAGACTCAGAACCAGATCCCATCCCATATCCCTCAACCTCAACCATCTCTCCTTCCGAACTACTATATAATGAGTCTATACTCTTACTTTTCATTCTTCTTTCATGTCTCCTGTTCTTAGAAGTCTTCTTCTTCTTTTTATCCTTTTTCTCAATCTTCCCATTCTTTTCATTTTTCTCAATCTTCCCATTCTTCTCATTTTTCTCAATCTTCCCATTCTTCTCATTTTTTCCATTCACCACCTTATTTACATCCTTCTCTCCATCCCCATCATCCTCACTCACATAACTTAACTCATCGTCTTGGATCATCACTTTTTCGTCCTTTCTTTTTACATCTACTACCTTTGGAGTAGAGGTTACCCTTTTTCGGGTTCCATTCATTCCATTCCCACCAATCCCATCAGCAAACCTTTTATTCAATATTTCCTCTATGTGGCCATTTTCTCCTCCATTCTCTCTTCCATTCGCCTTTCCATATCCTCCATCCCCTTTTGCATTTCTTGCATTTTCTCTATCAACTCTTCATTCTCCTTCTCTTTCTTGCGCAAAGCCTCCTTATACCTCTCCAACTCCACCCGCAACTCCTCATTCGTAGCCATGTTTACACTAATATTACTACCTTACTACTTTCTACTATTACTACTTTAATACTACTACAAACTACTATTACTATTGCACCCCTCACCTATCCTTCAAGACAGCCCCACGTTGGGCGCCACAAATATGTAGCGGATTTTACGCTAAATAAAAACCTGAGTGCTACAATAATTTGAATCAAGAAAGGCGTGAGGCTGTCTTCCAGGATAGATATTGGGGATACAAAAAAAAGAAAGACACATACACCTTAAATTTATTACACTCAAAAATATATAGACACAATCTTAATACTACTTAATAATTACAAAAAATTACCCACAGTATCCTGCTCTGATACCAAATACTACTTACTACAAAAGAATTACACACGTTATTCCAATATAAATAAACTACCTCACCTACTAGTTCCACCACCAGGTATTACAATATACCATATATTACAAACCACACCTACACCTACAACATCTACAACATATATATATTACGGACATAGAAATATATAAATAAAAAATAATAAATGAAAAAATATTAAATATACGATATTGTCAATTGTGAAATAAACTTAGTTCACCAATTATGGTGCCTTTAATTGTTTGTAGGTTTACTGTTTACCACTTAAGGCACCTATATTGTCTTTTGGTACCACTTTTATTTATAGTTTTTTCACGTATTATAGTACCGATTATGGTACCTACACCTATTTTCGATTTTAGTAGTCTTATCTTACAATCACGAACAATCACGATTATGGTACCCTTAAATGGTACTTTTAAGTTAAGTTTTATTTTCAATTTTCAAATTATCGCTTTTTATTTCATTTTCAGATTTTCAGTTTCTACTGTCCCGTTATGTTTTTAGTTTCTCTCTTTCAGTTTGTCTCTTTCAATTTTCAAAATTTCCAATTTATTTCTTACTTATAATTTTAAAGTTTAATTTCCAATTTCCTAATTTTATGAATGTGGTGCCACAGGCCTACACATGTTGAGGAGTACAGCACCACTAACTTTAATTGGTACCCATGTACCGCGATCGTTGAAAAACAGCTGCCACAGAAAAATAATACAGCCGCTGAAGAAACTGCTCCAAAAAAATATGAGGTCCCAAAACTGGAACGAGACAAAAAAAAACAAATTCTATCATGACATACATATAATAAATGAATGAAAATAATAAGGTAAATGAATACAGAAATCCTAACATGACAAAAAAAGAAAAATGAACTATATAAGTAATTAAAATATAATAAATTAAACAATTAATATCATTAAATCAAATAAATCTTCTATCAATCAATTTTTAACATCAAAACAAAGCTTAATAAAATCAATCATTTAGAATTCAAAACTTTAAATGTAAAAAATTCAAATTCAAATTCAAAAACTCAATTATTTAAATTAAAAAAATTTTATAAGAAAAAAAATTCAAACAAAAATAATACTTAATAGCTACCTGGCCAATGGTGTTGACCAGTTTTTTTTCAAACCTCTACTTCTACCTCTTTCCCAAGAGACTACTGGTGACCAAACCTCCGACGGTATACCACGCTAACAGACCTCAATACTGCAAATTTAAAATCAAAATTCCACTACTTTAATAACTATAATAAAAATACAAAGAAAAAAATTAATAGTAACCATATAACCATAATAATCATAAATTCCATTAATCAATTAATCAATAATAAAACAACAAATAATTATTAATCTTACCATAGAAGGATCCCAAATCCACAGGAAAGATCACCATGCGCTTGCCACCATACCATCTATCATCTATAGGATCTTCTACTACAAATCTTCAAACCTTTAAAGTATAAAATCTACTAAGTCCAAAGAAATATACCTATAATAAAATAATGAAAGTAATAAGAAAAATAGTTACCCATACCATAAAAGGAACCAACTCCAAAAGAAAGGTAAAGTTCCCTAGGACCAAAACAGCTAAATCATTAAACAACAATCCGCAGTCAATACAGGATCCCACACATCAAACTTTGAAAACCTGGCTTCAATTCATAAATCTCAAAATAAAAATATTAATACTTCCTATAGAAAGAAAAAAATATATACATGAAAAATTGATTAATCACACTCATCTACAATCATTCACAATCGTTTCATTCAAACGTGAAAGAGTGATGGATGCCGCGAAACTAGGAAGACCAAGGGAAAGAGAACTGAAGAACTACTCGTTGGCGTCAGAACACCCATCACTCACAGCAACACAATTATTCTCCCCCTTCATAACCCTCTCATACATGACAAAATTAAAAATACCCCCCAAAGAATATAAGATATACGTATGTACATATGAAATATACCCCCCAAAGAATATAAGATATAATATAATGTACATATGAAATATACCCCCCAAAGAATATAAGATATACATCATATGGTACCTATAAAATATGATACAACAAACAAAAAGCAGCTCACTACACCTCCACTCATCTTCATTTCCATCATTCTAACACCATTTCCTGCCACCCCCATCTCTAACGCCGTTGTCATCACCCAACCATATACAAATTGAATAACCAAGGAGACAACACAACCCTGCCTCACTCCACTATTAATACTAGACCAATCACTTTGACACCATTTATTCTTACACACGCCTCATTATCGTCATACATACTTTTGATTCCATTCAGAAGCCTACCACCAACCATTTATATATATATATATATATATATATATATATATATATATATATATATATATATATTTACAGAAGTATATATCTGCACATATATATATATATATATATATATATATATATATATATATATATATATATATATATATATATATATATATATATATATATATATATAGTAGCAGTATATAGTATATATATATATATATATATATATATATATATATATATATATATATATATGTATATATATATATATTTATATATATATATATATATATATATATATATATATATATATAGTATATATATATATATATATATATATATATATATATATATATATATATATATATATATATATATATATATATATATATATATATATATATATATATTATTGTCAGTTTTTATGTCAACTTCTGGTTTATATGTGGTTTTCATTTTTATTGGATTTTTTAACTTGTTCAATTCAAGATTTGTGTTTTAATTAATAGGTAGGAGTGTTCAGTTGGAGGAAGTTCAAGTTAAGGAATATCAAAAACTAAAAAATGCTGCTTCTCGAAAATCCGCTCAGTATTTACAAGAACTTGATTCAATTAATCGAGAGCAAAAATCTGATCAAGATCGATTAGATAATCTCCAACGACGCTCGACAGAAATTGAAAATAGATTAAAACAGAAAGGACATGAACTGGAAGAAGCTCAGAAGAGAGTCGAAAAATTACACGATCACATAAGGCAGTCTGAAACTTCACTAGAAGATCAACGGAAGCTACGCCAGGTTATTATTATTATTATTATTGTTATTATTATTATTATTATTATTATTATTATTATTATTATTATTATTATTATTATTATTATTATTATTATTATTATTATTATTATTATTATTATTATTATTTTTATTATTATTAATATTATTATTACTATTAATATTATTATTATTATTATTATTATTATTATTATTATTATTATTATTATTATTATTATTATTATTATTATTATTATTATTAATTTTTTTTTTTTTTATATATTTTTCTTTTTTATTTTTCTTATTCCAGACCATAATAATAATAATATTATTATTATTATTATTATTATTATTATTATTATTATTATTATTATTATTATTATTATTATTATTATAGTATTATTATTATTATTATTTTTATTATTATTTTTTTTCTTTCTTTTCTTTTTCTTTTTTTTTTTCTTATTCCAGACCATAGTCTCACTATTATACATTAACACAGGTAGCAACATACCCTCATTTAAGACCCTATCGCACTCGAGGCTTAGTCCCTTTACATCCACCAACGATTTAATCGCACCAGCCACCTTCCTGCCATTCACAACTTTCCTACTACACTCTCCATCATCCGTTCCTTTTTCATTCATCCAACATATATCCTAAATATTTAAACTCAGACACTTGTTCCAGCTGCTCGCCATCTAACATAACTTCACACTGAGGACTGTCCTTACTCACAACCATAACCATACTCTTATCTACGTCTACTTTCAAACCCCGTTTTACACACCCTGCCAAATCTCTCTACCAATCCTCTCAAACTCTTCAGTCTTAGATTCGCCACACAAAACCAAATCATCCGCATATAATAGGTAGGGCACCCTCCACTCACCTCCATTCTCCATCATTCTAACACCATTTCCTGCCACCACCAACTTTAATTCTTTCTTAACCCCATCCATATACAAATTGAATAACCAAGGAGCCATAACACATTCCTGCCTCACTCCGCTAATAATATTAAACCAATCACTTTTGACACCATTTATTCTTACACCCGCTTCCCTATCGTCATACATACTTTTGATTCCATTCAGAAGCCTACCACCAACACCATATATCACTAACACCTGCTATAGAGCTTCCCTATTAATCCTATCATACGCCAGCTGCAAACCCATAAAGCCTAAATACAATTTATTCTTCTCCTCCCACATTTTCTCAATCATTTGTTTCAATGTAAAGATTTGATCCTCACATCCTTTACCACTCCTAAACGCACCTTCTTCTTCACCAAATAGTCCTTCAGTCACTCGACGCACTCTCTACCAAAATACCAGCATATATCTTCCCTGCAACACTCAATAAACTAATTCCCCTATAATTCCTACAGTATGAGAGTCGGCGACTCAGCCTCTGTGCCACCACGAGGCGTTCTTATATATATATATATATATATATATATATATATATATATATATATATATATATATATATATATATATATATATATATATATATATATATATAGATATATATAGCTTCATATCTATATATATATATATATATATATATATATATATATATATATATATATATATATATATATATATATATATATATATTATATATATATTATTTCATAATTTATATTTTTGTAAAATTTGTTACATAATTTTATGAAATCAAAAATGTCTTTAATTTTATTAGTCTTTACCTTTGGTTATAGGGAGCTATATCAGATGTTGGTTCGAGCAAAGAAAATAACTACCAAGAACAGTTGATTCGTTACTGAACAGCTTCATGACGCTCGAGTCGATAAGCATGAAGATTCCAGGAGGAAAAAGAAGCAAGAAATTGTAGAAAACTTTAAAGAACTTTATTCAGGAGTATATGACAGAATGATCAATATGTGTCAGCCTATTCACAAAAGGTATTATCAAATATTTTTGAAAATGATCTTGATGCCTTAAAAGCTATTCTAAGGGTTTTTATTATTTTTATATTTTTATAATAAATATTAAAATTTAAAATATTACTAAACATAGATCTTTTCCATCTTCAATGCTTGGTAAACTGTATTATCCAATTTATTTATGCAATTTTCTGAGAAGGAGTCTTGATGATCTCTTATTCTTATAATTTACTTATAGGTATAATATTGCAATTACTAAAGTTCTGGGAAAATATATGGAAGCTATTGTTGTTGACACGGAAAAGACAGCTCGTCAGTGTGCACAATACTTGAAAGATCAGATGCTTGATCCAGAGACATTTTTACCACTGGATTATATCTGCCAAGCTCCTAAGAAAGGCTTCGCAACATTAATCAGCCTCGAAATGTTAAGTTACTGTATGATGTTTTGCAGTATGATCCACCTGAAATTAAAAGAGCAGTTCTTTTTGCCACGAACAATGCTCTTGTGTGTGAAACACCAGATGATGCAACAAAAGTAGCTTATGAAATGGAAGATGGACATAGATATGATGCTGTAGCATTGGATGGTACCTTTTTCTCAAAATCTGGAATTATTTCTGGAGGTAGTTTAGATTTAGCTCGCAAAGCTAAACGTTGGGATGAAAAGCATCTCTCTAATCTGAAACAACAAAAGGAAAAACTTTCGGAAGATCTACGAGAAGCAATGAAAAAGTCTCGCAAAGAATCCGAATTAAACACAGTTGAATCTCAAATTAGAGGCTTAGAAACCCGTTTGAAATATTCAAAAACGGATAGAGAATCAACCGAAAAGCAAGTAGCTCAACTCGAAAAAGAAATTGACAAGCTAAAAGTTGAATTGGGTAATTTTGAGCCTCAGGTTCATGAGATAACGAAGTTAATGAGTAAAAGAGAAGCAACAATAAGTGATGTTAAAGAAAAGATGAATAATGTTGAAGATGTTGTATTTGCTGATTTTTGCAAACAGATTAATGTTGAAAACATTCGGCAGTATGAAGAACGAGAGCTTAGAGCTCAAACTGATAGAGCAAACAAAAGATTCGATTTTGAAAACCAAAAGAATCGAATTTTGAATCAATTGGAATTTGAAAAATCCCGAGACACACAAAGCAATGTTGCGAGGTGGGAAAGAACTGTTCAAGATGATGAAGATGCTCTGGAACAGGCAAAACAAGCAGAACAGAAGCAGATGGCGGAAATTGATCGAGCAATGAGAGACTTGGATAAAAAACGATCAGAAAAACTGGCAAAAAAATCAGAACTTGACGAAATGGATGATGAAATTGGAAAAGCCAAGAGAGAAGTGGCAGCTATAGGAAAGGACATTCAGAGTGTTCAAAAGCAGATTACTTCTGCTGAACATAAAATTGAACAAAAAAGAGCTGAAAGGTATTTGCTTTTCTTAAAAATATTTTTACATATTTTTCCTTATTAATTTTTTTTTAATAAATGTATTAGCATGGTTGTAAAGTTAAAAGGGAAAGCCCCTAACTCTTGAAATACTTTTTAAACTTTTCTTTTAAATATGAAAAATTTTATAGTATTTTTCAAAAGAATTTTTAATTAAATGAAAATCATGAAAGGTTGGTTTAACATACGTTTATTTTTTTTCTGATTTGACCCAGTCACTAAGCTATGCTTTTGCAATATTCATACTGAATGTTTTTTTTTATAATTATTTAACATATTTAAAATATTGACCCATTTTTGTTAAAAAGGCACTCCATTTTAAAACAATGCAAAATGGACGATATTCTTGTACCAATGACTCGAGGAAATATGGAAGATATTGAAAATGAGGCAGCTGGAGAAAGTGTTGAATATTCCTCAGGTTTAGACACTATGGTAAGACATTAAAAATCTTATAAAAATAATTTGTCCTATAAATAAATATGTTGATGAATTTGATGTGTTATGCTTCAATTATATTTATATTTGAGCTATTGAATGCAAAAGTGATCTAAAAAATTTGATTTTAAGAAAATTAAGGTTAAAATTAACCTTTTGTATTGTATTCAATGGACAACTGTTACACATTTGTTGCCATATCTTGATAAATAATAGAAGTAGACTTACACAATTTTGGCATAAAACATTGAAAATTGACCTTTCCATTGATGGTGAAAGTCCAAATTGTACAAAATATGACTTACACCACTCTTGCATTCAACTACTCATTTAATCTTTATTTCGTCAGTCAATGTATGAGAAAGAGGCAAGAATTGTTCTAGATTACTCGTCTCTAGGGGAACATCACAAAGAACTGGATGATTCTGACGATGTAAGAAAAATGGAAAATAAGATGCAGAAGCATATTAATGAACTAATGAACATAATTCAACGCATTCAGGTTGGTTATTTTCATTTTGGTTTAATTCTTTAGTACTTCATTGGCAGTGAAACTATGCCTACTGTATATAATGAGTAAGCGGTTTATGACCCTGCTTGTAAAGTTAATACATAACTTTCAAAATAAATTTTTTGTGGTTACCATATTGTTATATCAATTTACCTACCGACTTGTGCCTTTGATACTTGTAAGACTTTACTCGGGTTATTCCACAAATTATTTTCTAAATATTTAATTAAAGGTCTAGAGCTAATAGTTTAATTAATATATAATTAGGCACCAAACATGAAAGCTATGCAAAAGCTTGAATTTGCAAGAGAAAAACTTCACGAAACAAATGAGGAATTTGATAATGCAAGAAAACGAGCCAAAAAATCCAAGCAAGCTTTTGAGAAGGTAAAGAAAGAGAGATATGATCGTTTCATGAGCTTTTTTGAACATGTCTCCAATGAAATTGATGGTATTTACAAGGTATTGTCATAGTTTTTTTAGTATTTTGAATTATGCAACATTTGCACTGATATTTAATTGCGGTTACAGCAAGCTGTCATATATTCATATTTGCAGGCGTTAGCAAAGAATCAGTCTGCCCAAGCTTTTTTGGGTCCAGAAAATCCAGAAGAGCCATATCTGGATGGTGTTAATTACAATTGTGTTGCTCCTGGTAAACGTTTCCAGCCAATGTCAAATTTGTCAGGCGGGGAAAAGACTATTGCTGCTCTTGCTCTTTTATTTGGTATTCACAGGTATATTGCTTTAATTATTTTGCATTTGGGTTCACGTTTTATAAGTTTTATTTTCTGTAACTTATGCTTCACCAGTTCCTCTGTTGAATACTCCCATTAAAGAGTAAAAAAATAAATAAAGAAAGATTATGTTAGAAGGAAATTTTACGTTCCATAAAACTAGGAACGTTATATAATATCTTGTTATTATGTAATAATTTCTTAAATGTTAGGTCTAGACCTGTCATAACTAAGCAATCACTAGCTGTGAAACCCATCTGGATGACATTTTTCTTCTTTCTTCTACATAATTTTATGTATTTTGTACTAATGTTTCTTAGCAAATTTTGGCCCTTATAGCTGTGAGGGGAAGAAAATTAAAAACAGTATAGTTTATCATCCATTAAATGTCTTTAATGACCTGAGAACCTGCTCATCCCACCTGTCTAGTAGGCAAACAAAAGGGATGGAAAATCTATTATCTTATTGTTGGTTGACAGCAAGGCTTATCGATTGGTATTACACACTGCTCTTATCTGGAATTCTGAAGTTTTGGTTTCAAGGCAATATACTCCAATCTTTAGCAATCTATCTACGATTCTTCTTTATAAGTCAAAGATATTATATAAGAAAAAAGTAAAAAATTAGTATTAAGCAAGTAGAAAGAATAACTCAGGCTTTCATGGATTTTTTTTCCGCGATGGACTCGCATTTGAGGGGATGGTATAGGGGAAGCTTTTCTTTGGACTTACGTCAGGTTCTATTACTTAATTATTCTGTTTCCGGTGTATGTTGAGCACCTCACCTCCAATACGGGGAAAGGAAAAGGAGGTGATATTGTTATTATATATGTATTTATTATATATATAATATAATATATAAACGTAATTTGTAGAATTTAACATCTTAAAGATCATCCTTTATATGAAAAAATTTAATGATTGTATTTTGGGTACTTATATTTACTATATATAGTATTATATTAGTAGTATATATATATATATATATAATCACCCACCTCCTTTCCCCCAGACTGAGGTAAGGTGCGTAAATATACACCGGAAACAGGAAAAAGTAGATAGAAGATATGACGCAAGTCGAAAAGAAAGCCAGCCTAACCCCCTTTTATACACTTAAGTGAGAACTCTTCAGAGTCAGAAAATCCACCAATAGGACTTCGCTGGACCGCGAACGGACCCCCTCACTGTTGCTTCTTCGGTGAACACAATAGGGTGTGGAATTCAAATTCGGTTGGGCACCCAGGAATGGGTTCCCACGAAGTACCAAAAATGTTCCCTACAACGTACAATATACAACCCCCAGTTTGGCATAGTTTTCCGATTCCTCCTATTATGGTAATGGAGAACAATGACTTTTTCTCGCCTGCACTGGTGCTTATAGAGCTAGTTGAACATTGTGAGAATATCAGTATCGATCTAGTCCTCAGAGGCAGTTGGCATATGTGGAAGTCCGGTGATTTTATGTATTAACATTTGATTGTGATGGAATTGGCTCAATCCACTTTATTGATATCTATCGGTTGCTACATGTTCGATAAGGCGGCCAATCGATTAATGCCCACCGAGACACATACGATGACAGCGACGAACCGAGAAAGAGATTGCTAGAAGAATATGTCATCTGATAGCTCATCGCATCTAACTAAAGGGCACGACATCATTGGTATCCATTTCCACAGTCATGACCAAACCATCTCACACGTACTGTCATTATTCTCTCATTACCGCGTCTTACAACAACGCAACATAAGTCCGCTGAATATGTCATCCTCATTTTATCAATTCTTCTTCACACCTAACACGCCAGCCTAAGATTTGTCAGCATTTGAACACATTGAACTGATTGACGTAGAGATCCTGATACCTCTTTATTCCACCATAGTCTGGACCCTATGGAAAGATGGAAAGAGCGGATGAAAATGACCAGTACGGGTTGGTGTTAGAGGGCGGATGAATAAACCCTTAAAGTGGGAGAGTGTTGGGACGACCCGACTGGGGAGAAAGCAAGTTCGCGAAAGAAAAAAGGAGATATGAATAGATGATCGTGAGAAACCCGAATGCTGATAGGAGAGAGGTGTGAGTTGGGCACAGGCGAGGAATTAATATAGTGCAATCATTGGAATTGATGGAAAGGGTTTTGTGAGGGAGGCTAGAGCGTATGGTGGTGGTTGCGTGGCCTCACCTGGGCCAGGGGATGATACCCTACACTTGACGGATTGCCATAGTGGGTGGTCTCGAGTATCGCAAGAGTATTGAGGTTTGCTCCGTGAGCATATCTAGGAGGCGTGGTATTTTTCACTGCGACGAGTTCTACTAATTAATGGTACAGTGGGGGGAGGTAAGGCTGGCTTTGTTTTCGACTTGGTTCATTATTCTTCTACACTTGTCCTATTGTTCCAGATGATGGGACATAATACTCATTTGTCAATTCTTTATTCCTGGAAAATATAATATGTATATATATATATATATAATATATTATATAATGTTAATATTGTAGTATATATATATAGTATAGTATATAATAAAATTATGATTAAAACAAAACTATATAAATATTATGAGTGGTCAATGATTTTACTGGTAGAATGTATAATATGATTATAGAGACTTGTACTTTTTATTATATATTATAATATATATATGATATAATTAGTTGGGTTATCGTATATAGAAATCAAAGTGGAAGTCTATCAAGTTTGATTATTTGCGGGATTGATTCTATTAATTATTTTCATTATAATAATTAAGGGGCAATAATCGATATGCAAGAAAATGATTATTAATGATATTTTAATTCACCTTAATTGGAATATGTTAATTAGAATTATCTATTGTTATTGTGTATTGTTATGCTATTGTTATTATTATTATTATTATTACAGTTATCAGCCTGCCCCATTTTTCGTTCTTGATGAAATTGATGCTGCTCTTGACAACACCAACATTGGCAAAGTAGCCAGATACATTGTTGATAAAAAAGATCACCTTCAGACTATTGTCATATCTTTGAAAGAAGAGTTTTATCAAAATTCAGATGCACTTGTAGGGATTTGTCCAGATGTAAGCGGTGGTATTATTAAAAAGCTTTCTACTTATTTAATTGTTATTAATGCGTTACTAAAATTATATTTCTCCTCAAGCCTAATAAACTAAATAAGGTTTAATTTTTAAAAGAATGTGGTAATTTTTTTTATGAGCAAGAAATGGTGTAATTTTTAAAAGTATTTTCTGATTTTTTTGTAGTTAAAAAAGTATGCTATTTTCCTGTTTTTATTTCTGAACATTTTTCTAATTTTTTTTATTTCTGAACATTATTTTTAAAAGAATGTAGTAAATTTTTTATTTATGAACTAGAAATGGTGTAATTTTACACGTATTTTCTGATTTTTTATGTAATTAAAAAAGTATTTTTCTATTTTCCTGTTTTTATTTCTAAATTTTTTTATTAGCCTGGTGAATGTCTTATATCAAGAGTTTTAACTGTGGATTTGGAAACGTATCCTTATCAACAACAGGAAGAAGAAGCATTTCCTACGAGGGTAAGCTTTGTTATGGTTGTGGAACATTTATAATTAGGTGTTTGATTTGTGTTTGTAGTATGGTATTGCTTAAGTTATATTTTAAATGCCTTGTAGCAAGAGCAAATTTTCGTGGTTCATTTCTAACTGAAGCTGGACTCAGTTTTAAAGATATTTTCATCAACTCCGATGCTTCCTTTAATTTAGTTACAGCTTGGCAAAAAATTTTGATAAGGAATGATAAACACTAGTTTCCGATCATGTGATGGAAACCAATGTGCTTACTTCTTCAGCCACCAATTAAATTTTTCTTGATAATCACGAGTATCCGCTCGTTGTGATGGAAACCAATGTGCATACTTCAGCCACCAATTCAGTTTTTCTTCCAAATAGCTGGTCTGTTTTCGTGAGATTTAACATTTATACCCTCCTATCGCTTTCCTTAGACGACCGTTAAATATTTTTAATGATGGGTATATTAATACTCATTAATATTACTATTTTAATATATTTTGAAACAACTTGTATATGTTTAAATAAATTCTAATTAAAAAATTAACTCAAAAAGTAATTAAAATCGACGATTAACGAGTCTTCTTTTTCTTATCAAAATTTAATTAAGTAATGTCCGTATGAAATATGCGGTCTTGTTTTTGTTTTACAAAAGTTGTCATAAAAAATTTAAACCCACAAAACCTTAACGTTGTGTGCAATGGAATGTATACATGAAGATTGACTTCACAAGGGGGCCCCCCTTATTTTTTTTTGTAATTCTTTAGGTTCTCAAGGGTATCCCAATTTTACGTTAATTCCTAATTCCTTCCTTTTTTTTCTCATTTCAAAGCTTATGATCTACAATCGTGTTCACAAGTTCGTTTACCCAAGGTAAGAGAAAATTTAAAAACATGTCCTACAGTAAGTTTATACTCTACATTTTAGATAAATGCATATCCACTTACCATTGTGCCTGAAAAAAGGTGTTGCTAGCGGTGTACCAAAGTAAAAGTCTTCCCCAGTAATAGAAATAAGGTGTGTGTGTTGGGTCTGCGGCTCTGAGCGAAGGGTGCGAGCAGTGAGTTAAGCTTATATATTCCTCTCTGGAATATGAAGACTTGTGATCTTGTGTTAAGTCAGTAAGTTGTGTATATTGTAATTAATAAGTTAAGTGAATAGCTAGAGTGGATTAATTTCGAGTTGTCACTCTTTAACTAATCTGAATATTAACTTGGTGGAATATGAATAGAAGAACGATAAAAGGAATAGTGCGTTAATTAATTTTAGATATGTAAATATAGTCCGATGTGAAGATGTGTATTCTGTAACAATAAGTATCATTAAAAATAGCATAAACATAATATATTGAATATTGAAATATAGTAAATAGTGGATTTATTAGTGAAAATATAGTGTATTTAAAAGACAAAATAACTCTTGTGGGTATAAGTATGAATAAATATATGAAGTTATTGATATAATAATAATAATAATAATATTAATAATATAATATTGAATATGAATATGAATAATGTTTAACGGTCAATATTTTTTCATGTGATATTAGTATATTTTTTTGCTTGTTTCATAGGTAATGTATTGTATTTGATGAGCGTTGATATATAATATTTTTATTTGAGATTTTATTGATAATTTGAGTTTTAGTGCTTATAATTTTATTTTTTGTGTTCGAATCTCATTGTTTAATGTTATCTGACGTATTATTGAATAATGAGTCTTGACTGACTTCAAGGAACTGTATTATGGAATCCTATGCAAACTTTAGCCTCTTTAGGGCAGATATCTCTGTCCTCCAACATACCTCACTAAATGGGTCATGGGTAACTGATCTCTCTCAGTGTCTTATTTACTATCATTATCTGTCTAAATAATATAGGTCATGTGATTTCTCTCGGGAGGTTAGTTAGGAATAGTGTGAGAGTACTTAAAGGTTCTTCTGCATTGGAGTGCTTTGGCATCGCGTAGCCATAGCGATCCGGATCAGTAAGATGTCGTAGTTAGCGACTCCCCTTATTGTTAGGGGCTTGGCTCCGGTCGAGCCTATGCGCGGATGGTACTTTGTTGTGGTATATCTGGATGTCACATAATCATAAATAAAGGAGTAAGATTAGCAGGTCTTCCCAAAAAAGGATATGAAATTTGCGACCCTCTAGAAAGTATCTAAAGTGGCGAAAGAATTAGTGCATATTTAATGGGTTATATATGTGTTAACTACTTCACTTTTATTTTTCATATATGATATATTTTTTTACTCAATGCGCTAAAGAATAAAACTTAATTTTGTCTTTGTTGTTCATAAGATTAGTCAGTGAGAAATTCTTGATGTTTTTAAATAAATTTTGAGCTTTTTTTCGTATTATGCTTATTTCATGCGGTCTGTATAGTCCGTAGCCGAACTCTTCATACCTCGGTATTACGTATGTTGCGTCCTAGCCACTGTCTTCTCTATGTGAGGCAAGATACCAATGAGAGCGACGGAAAGTGTAGCAATGTTTGTGGACAAAACTATAAACGCTGGAATCATTTGCGTATACTTACCCATCTCGAAGCACATAAAGTCATTCACAGCAGGTACAGGGCCTATATTACTTGTATATTATTTTTGTTGTTCTCAGTTAAAGGGATTGGCAATTGTATCCTGTTCCTCTCTCTCACTAAAAAAAATTATATATTTCCTCCCGCTCCCTCCCCCTCTCTATCCGTAATAGATTTGAAATATTTTGCTAGACTCATATTAATTTATTTTAATTCAATTTATAGTTTAGGGATACTAAGATATGTGATTATTTGCCCTAAAACATGCATTTAAAGATCATTATTCAAGAGCTTCTTGTTGATGTTACGAATAAACTTGCGATTGATAGAGAGATTATTATGTCTTACTTGAAAATTTAAATTATTATATTATTGGTTAATTATATTAAATATTTTATTATAATTAAGGAACATATATATTTAGTCTTGTTTCTCTTTTATCTTAGTTTTGTCCATGAATATATGCTATTTCTGTTTTTCATTTGTACCTATATTATGTTCTCTAATTCATTGTTAACTAATGGATATGTCGATGATAGATTTGTGTTTTATTTCTCTTTTTCTTTGATACAAAAGTAGAAAATTTTTAAATAGACATTATTACCTTTACTTTATTTTTTTTTTGATGTGTGCGAGCATAGTTACCTCCTATAGTCAAGCTAGGGCTCCTTATTGCTTTATTTAATTTCTTATGCGGAAAATGGGTTTCCGGGCAGCTGTTTTTTTTTCATTGACTGAGAATCAACTAGACTTTATGACAGCCTTTTTTTTCTTTTTTCTTTTAAGGATTTAGTGATATTTATTAAGCGGTGCTGCGTACCCGGAGCCGGCTCCTCCGAACCCCCGTGATCTTATAGCAAAAAAATTTTTCTTAGATCCAGCCCTCTCACTCCCCTTTTCCAAAACATTTCGCCGGCTCCAGTTTCAACACCTTAAACTTGCGTCTCCCTAGCTTCACGAATGCTCACAAGGCCCTGAAGAAAGAGATGTTTTGAGAATATGTGATTGAATGCTAATCACGTGAGGGAATGTGGGGTGGGGAATATCAAAGATCCATTATGTTTTTATAAAATTGTAGGTTACCAAGTTAAAGGGTTAGTGGTGCTGTGTCCACTCATGGACTCTAAAGGACAATGATGGTAGGGCCAAAATATGTAAAAGGATCCACATCTGAGAATTTAAATTGCATTAAGTTGAAAAGAGTGAACATTGCCCAACTTAAGACTTTTAAGAAAGTTATAGGAAAGAAATCTAAATTTGAGAATTTAAATATCTTTTTGAATTAGTTAAGATAAAAGGGATCATTGCCCAACTTAGCGTGGAACTTATTTTTTGAACAAATTCGATGAAGAACTTCTTGTTAACAAATATAGGTAGAAGTAGCCCTTTTATACATAACGGAGAATAATTTTGAAAAATTAGCTTGGGGTACTAATTTCAAAAAAATGAAAATAACAAAGAAACACGTGAATATACTAAGACAACTGAAGAGGTTCCGAATAGAACAAAAGCTTTTGTTATATTTGTTTCTACGTGTTATATTACATATCCAATTAATAAGAGAAAAATGTTTATCATATTTTTAAATACAGTGACTTTTATTTGAAAAAAAAATTTGACTTACATAAATGATATTCAGAATAATCAGGAAAATCCTCGTGTTGCCAGTGCAAATAATTGTCACCCCTTAATTCCAAAATTTCCGATTGCATATCAAGCTGGTACATTTTCTAAACCTTTATTATTTAAATAAATACAAATTAGATTCACAAATGATTCTAAAATACATTGTCTAAACAGTCATATTTGTGTAGGAAGAAGCAATCACAATCACAATTATTATACGCTTTATTTCAGGTAGTGTTTAGCCACTCATTTGAAAGCATGTAGTCAAAGTGAAATGACAAGGTAAAACAATATAAATAAAGTTATATTCTCATAAATATGTTAAAATTATAAATAAAATAATAAAATACAATAAATAAATAAATAAATAATCAGTTAATAAGTAACTAAAAAATAAATAAATAAAATTATAAATGAACATTTCACTACCTAAATTGTATATATATATATATATATATATATATATATATATATATATTATATATATTAGTAATATATATTATTATAATATATATAATATATATATATATTATATATATACTATATATATACTTGCCTACTCATGTTAAATTTCTGGATACGCCACTGATAATATATATATATATATATATATATAATATATATATATTATATATATTATAAATATTAGTATATATATATATATATATATATAATATATATATCATATATATATATATATAATTTAAATATATATATTAATTATATAATATATATATATAGTATAATATTAATATATAATTATTATATATTACATATATAATATATATATATATATATTATATAATATATAATAAATATATATATATTATATATAGAGGCGACTCCTGCACTCGTGCTATCGTGCTCAAGCACGAGTTGACATTTAGAACGCTCTATTTTGCAAAATTCATAATACATAATTCTCTTACTTTTTGGGGAAGTTTTGGTCAAATAAATGAAATTTAACATAATAAAAATAAAAAATATTATGCACAATTGACACGTAAAAGGGAAGAATGCCGCTATATAAATACGCATATTTAACAATTAAAATAGCACATATCTGCCAAGCATCTGCGGATTATCATATCTGTTGAATTATAGAGTTATAAAATTATTTATAAATACCTCTACCAATAAAAATACAAATAAAAACCTGATTACATTAATCATTAAAACAAAAATATTAATTAAAACAAATAACATAATAAAAATATTACTAAAAACTAATACTTTATAACTATAATATTACTAAAATACTTTAAAGTTAATCATAGACAAGTTAATAAAAACGTTTTTAAGGAACAATATGACACAAACAAGGCCAACTCAAATTATTTCATAAGTATATATACGTATATATACTATATATATATCATATATAGTATAAATATATATTTATTATAATATATATATAAATATATATAATTATTATATATATATATCTTATATATATAAAGTAGTAATATATAGTATATAATATATATTATAGTATAATATATATATATAATTATATATATTATATATTATTATATATATATTAATATATACTATATTTATATATCTATATATATATATATTATAGAGAGAGAGAGAGAGTGAGAGAGAGACGAAGAGATAAGAGAGAGAGAGATCACGATTGTAAAAAAGTTGCTGGTCGCAACTGAATAATTTATATATATATATTTATAAGTAATATATAATATATATATATACTATATTACTATTACTATAGTATATATATATTAATATAATATATATATATATAATGACACGTAGAGTGAGTCGTGGTCACGTGTGGGTGTATATCACACGAACAATTTCTGGCGCTTTGCTTATAGTCCATCGTGCGGGTCGTCAACACTTACGCGCATCTGCTAGGGCCAGCGTCACATCCCAGCAGTGTGAAATTACATAAAATGTTATTTTTATATATAATATATATATAGTAATATATTAATATATATATATAATATATATATATAAATAATATATATATATTATAATATATATATATATAAATACTATTATACAAAGTGGGCATTACGCGCGTTAAATCGTTAATTAAATCGTTATTTTTCGTAACTTTTAACGCTTCAAGTTAATTCGAATAGAAAGTAACGACTATTAACGATACATTGTGAATTAACTGTTAACAGTTAAAACTTTCCCATAACACGTTAATCGTGACCTCAATTTACAAGTTTATCAAATATTCTCTTATCAGATTTTTAAATTGTATTAGATTCGACTTTGATAACAAGATCAACTTTTTTTTTCCAAAATTTCCTAAAAGCTCCTCTCAATGGCTCAAAATATATTATTCTTACACCTTTATTATCCCGTTAAAAGTAAGTTTAGCATGCTTTCCTTCTGCAGTATCTCATTTCTTATTAGTCCGCTATGTGTAGCAAAATAATAGATAGTGACTGTTGCCCGTCAATGAGCCATTAACTTCTTCGTTCGTACTTACACTTTGCTTCTTAGATGACTAATGAAAAATTATTAAGTAGCTATGCTAATAGCGTTGCTAATTTATAAAAAAATATCAATATTGATTAAAACTAATTTGGTATTATCCTATTATTTTTTACCATAACATAATACTATAGTATTATTAAGGATAGTTACGCTTAAGACGTATTCTTGGCAAGCGGAATATCTCTAGGCAAATCCTAAATTATTCAAGTCTGATAGGCTTAATATCATTATTAATTTATTATGATATGTATATTATTATTTTATTATTATTATTATTATTATTTATATATATATTATTCTTATTTATTATTATATATTATTATTATTATTATTATATTTTGAAGACGAATTAACGCTCATGAACTAACGTTAACTTCCGTTACATTCTTTACCGATAACGCTTTAATGATTAACCCTTTAATTTTTTTTGTTAACGATTAAGATTTAACGCGTTAAACTTATAATATATATAATATATATATATTATTATCAGATATATATATATATAACTATTATAATAGATATATATATAATATATATATATAATATATTATATTATATATATATATATTATAATATATATTTATATAAGTAATATATATATATATAGAGAGAGACAGAGAGAGAGAGAGAGAGATGAGAGAGAAGAAGGAGAGAGAGAGAGAAGAGGATATGCTAACTTGAAACTTTTGCTTTTTGAATTTTTACTTCTATTTTAAAGTTAATTTAGTAATAATTGATGAGACCACTCATTAGAAAGACTCGACAAAATTATTTCACAAATCTGCAATATAATTTAATATCTGTTCAGCAAAACAAAAGTTATCATCATTTCTTATTTTTGAAGAAAAAATAAGTTTGATAAGAAATAATCAACCTTTATCATGAAAATCAACGATACAAATAGATCTAAATCTGCTATTAAAGTGAATTAAAAAGAAAAAATAATGAAATTTTAAAAAAAATCGCAAAAACAAGCAGAGAAAACAAAAAAAAAGTGTTTTTGCAAAAAGAAAAAAAAAAAAAAACTCGACATAACCAAATTTTTGACCTAAAGCATTACACGCCACACACACTATACACAACATACCATATATAATATAATATAATATAATATATATAGTAATATATATATATTATATATAATATAATTATATAATATATATATATATATATTATAATATATTAAATATATATGATATATATAATATTATAATATAATCGTAGTAATATACGTTCCTTTGAACCTTGTTCATATCAGGAAATAGTGCGAGAACAAGTGGAAGCATTTATTGGACAACGTTTATATATAAGAATACAATAAATAACCAATAATATAAAATAATAGCAATCAATATAATTAACCATTAATAATAGTAATAATATAATAATAATAATAATTAATATAAAATATATATAATAATGATATTATAATATAATATAATATAATAATAATCAATTAATAATATAACCATATAATAATAATAATAAAAATAATAATAATAATAATAATAATAATAATAATAATAATAATAATAATAATAATAATAATAATAATAATAATAATAATAATAATAATAATATTAGAGTATGATTTTATAATGATGACAATGTCGAATAATATATAATAGAGTATGATTTTATAATGATGACAATTCGAAATAATAATATAAAAATAATAATAATAATAATAACAATAATAATAATAATAATTAATTAATTTTAATAATAATAATAATAATAATAATATCTAATAATAATAATACTAAAATAATTAAATAATATATTCATAAGCTTTTGTAAAATCTACAATTGTTTAAATTCAAACCACCTAATAACTAATGATACCATGCCTACTATTTCTTTTTTTTTGGATTTCTTATGTGCCTTTAACGTTTACTGATATTTGGCGATTATAATAATAAAACACCTTATTCCCATCCATTTAAAATTATTATTTAGGAATTCCTATTTAAGTGGTGATTAATATTTAACTCTAATTCCTTTGTAAAACAACAAGTGAGATGCATGAGGGTTTTGCTTTATTTTTACAATGTTAAAAGCCAAGTATTAGTTAAGATTGGTACCATATATACAACGCAGTAAGTTTTTAAATAGCATACAATAAAAATATAATGCCTGTATCACCAACATAATATGTTGTTACAAATAAAAAACTTTTTGAAATAATTGGTAGTAGAATGGAGTCTTTGCGTCCTTCACTTAGTTCGTTATCGTACATAAAATGTATTGTCAATTGAAAGTATATATATATATATATATATATATATATTATAACTATATATAATAATATATATATAAATATATATATATAATATATATATATATATATATATATATATAGATATTATATTTTTTAATAAAAATTTATATTTTTTTATAGAATATATAATATATAAATAATATATATCATAATACTATATATATATAGACCGTTATCAGTGGCGACTCCGTCAGTTTGATTTTTTTTTTTTTTGATTTATAATTCTAGTAAATGATCCTACAGTCAATTAAGGGGTGAAACATGATTCCAAAAATATATAGACAGTACTTTACGACTCCTCAGTTTAAAAAAAAAAATTTTAACTAAAGGAATTACCCAAGAGTAAACCGAAAGATTGGCGGATCGGCGGTCTCCGCTTTCCGGGGAACGACAGGTTAGACTATTTCCCCCCTCCGGAGGGGGGATGGTCTCCGGAACCCACGCTCTTTGGTATTTGGGTGTCGCGGGCGTTCCTCCGCCCCTCCCTACGGGGGGGGAAAGTCCCCCCTCTGTCCCTCGCCCGAGCCCCCTATTTTTTTTTTTTTTTTTTTATATTTTTTTATTATTATTTTCTTTTACATTTTGTAATAAGCTTACACGCTGATACCCAAATATGAATTGTTTGTAAGTCTATTTTCAGATTTTTCATTATGAAAAAATTTATTTTAATTTTTTTTGCTTTTTACATTTTTTTAATTAAGCTTACGCGATTATCAAATAGTAATTGTTTTCTGAAAGTTTTCGTACTTTTTGAGAATTTCATTTTTTAATTTTATTGTTCACCATTTGATCTTGTTAAATAATATTTATAAAATATTTCGAACCTTATGAATCATGTCCCTCACCACTGAAATTCATTGTTAGTATCATATACAAGCAATATGTTAAAAACAAAAAAAAAGTCAAAACTGACGGAGTCGTAAACTACAGGGCCACTTACTATATAAATATATATTATATATATAAATATATATATAGATATAAATATATTATATATATATATATAATTATATATTATATATACTATATATATAATTATATATATAGTATAATATATATAATTATATATATATATATATATATATATATATATAATTAATATATAATATATATATATATATATATATTATATAGCTAATAATTATTATATATATATAGATAATTATAAATATATAATAATATATTATATATATCATCATATCATAAATCAGTATAGGAGGGTCATTTGCCGTGTTGGTCATTTTGACCACAACGTCCAGGCCTACCTGAGGCCTTTTTGAGCCCAATTTTTACTTTTTACCTTTTTTGACCCTTACCTTTTTCTGACCTTTTTTTGAGCCCAAATTTCTTTACTGACCTGACCTTTTGGGCTCTACCTTTTTGGCTTTACCTTTCGACCAACCCTTCCGCCTTCCAGGGTCATTTTTGCCCCACGGATATTTTTTGAAACCCTAATTTTTTGAGACCCTAATTTTGAAACCTAATTTTTTGAGAAACCCTAATTTTTTGAGAAACCTAATTTTTTGGCGCCCCTAATTGTTTGCAACCCTAATTTGGCAACCCTATTTTTTCAGCACCCTATTTACAGCACCCTTATCGAAGAAAAGGGTGCCCAACGTTGCGTCAGCAACCGTTTTACTATACCCCCCCTATTTTACGCCCCCTAATTCTTTTTTCGACGTGGCTTTGCCCACGAATTTATGAAACTTCCTTTAGTGGCTTAGCCTATTTTTGATTGTCTTTACCTTGTTTACATGAATATTCGCTTTACCTTGCATATACCTGAGGTCAATTTGCCCACGGTAATATTTGGACTTCTTTAAGGCTCTAGCCCTATTTTTGCACGTCGTTACTTGTTGCCATGATATTTCGTCTCAACCTTGCAATACCATGTCAATTTTGACCCACGCTAACTTGAGGGCTTTGATCGTTCCCAATCACCGTAAGAAGTACCTAGGTATGTTTCTATTATGTTCTATGATATAGATGAGTTGCGTGAAGACAGAGTGATGCAACGTGATGCAATGGCCAATGAGTGCCAAGTGGAGTGCCAATGCATTGCCAAGAGTGCCACATAGTGCAAGGAGTGCCACATAGGCAACTGAGTGCACTTTTTTTCAAGCTTTTCGAGCCTCCCCTGAGCCTAGAAATAGCCCTAAATGGGTCTTACCCTAGGTTATGGAATATGAGGATTCATTGGGTATATTTACAAGTGCTGATGCTTCCTACTATGAGTTTAGTATTTTATAACACTTATAATCACTTACACTCTTCCATTAACACTTACATTAAACCTATACACTATACACTTCACACCCAACACAGTAACAGCTTTACCCTTCACTCACCACTCGAATTTTGATCGTCTCATCATTAAACTGCCTCAGCATTGGCCTCGAGCCATTAATGCCTTCAGCATTGATGCCCAGCAATTAATGCTCAGCGATTGATGCCTCAATTCTGAAGTTATCTTTGAACACTCATCTTGATGACGTCATCTTGATACATCTATATAATGACTCAGTCTTGATGAAATCACCTTGAGACTCATCTGCTTCCCAAATCCAATTTAGCAACAGAGTTAAATATAATGTCTTCCCAAGTTCAAGCTGCCACCAGCGCAAGCAAGCCCCCTCCACGCAAAGGATGAGGCCCGCACCCACAGTGGCGACCGCCGCAAGCGAATGAAAAAATAGTATACTATAAGTATTCATTTTTATTTCATACTTAAACATTTCAATGAATTTCTTTTAATATACTACGAGTCATTCATTTATATTTGGTAATCATTTTATTAAAACATTTTCGCGAACCTAAACTGTAAATCATTACAGACCTATTATTTAACACATATTATTTATAACATTATTTTTACTAATACTTCTACTCTCATACCTTTAATTTATAAAAACCCTCTCTCTTAAAAATGTATGTACAAAACAAATTCAGGTGTCTGAAATAACATTCATTTTTACTTACATTGTACGAAATTTTATTAAAACATATACTTATACATACCGTAAAGCATACAGCAGTAAAACATAGAGTGTTCATTACTAACACTAGGGGATTGTAATGCCTTGATTCTTACTGCTTTACTGCTTAAACTTTCTGCTTTACTGCGTTACTCATGTAATTTACTGCTTTAACTTTCTGCTTTACTTCTTTAACTCATATTACTGCTTTAACTTTCTGCTTACTGCTTTAACTCTATGTTTTACTGCTTAACTCTCTGCTTACTGTTAACTCTCTGCTTTATGTCTATTTACTCTCTGCTTCTAAAGGCTTCAACTCATTATAGTTAACTTATCTTTTTAATTTTATTATCTATTTCCATTATTGGTTAGTCTAATACATTTTATATTTTAATTTTATGTAAGATAAAACACATCATTACTACATGATATATAAAACATTTTATTTACATAAAATTTACGAAATTTTATTAAAAACATATACCTTTACATACCTTTAAAGCAGTAAATCAGTAAAACAATAGAGTTGTTATTACCTAACACTATGAATTAAGTATGCCGTATGTTTTACTGCTTCGCTTTAACTATTTTGCTTTACTGCTTTAACTCATGTATTTACTGCTCTTAACTTTTGCTTTACTGCTTTAAACTCATGTTTACTTGCGTATCTCTTTGTTTTAGCAGTAACTGCAAGCGTTCCCTCCTATAGACTCTTTCAGTAATGTTGCAACTCTCTGAACTAACTGTGAAATTATACCAAGTCCTTTCATTTTTTTATTTTTTATTTGTTTTTAAAGTTACATGAATTCGCCACAATTTATTTTGTTTCCGGAGTTTTGTAATGTAAGGATAAAAACACACAGAGTTTCGGTCATATAAACATTTTATTTAATAAATTGTCGAAATTTATTAAAAACATATACTCAACCCTATAAAGCAGAAAGCAGTCAAATACAAATAGATTGGTATACTAAACCTAGGATAGTATCCTTTGTTTTACTAGCTTTACTGCTTTAACTTTCTGCTTTTACTGCTCTAACTCATGTTTTATGCTTTAACTTTGCTTTACTGCTACGTTCTGCTTTACTGTTTACTATATATTATTCACATATATGTTTTTTTATTGTTTAATACTTTTTACTTATTTTTAATATTTTTATTTATTATTAATTATTTTTTATATTATTTTTATATTTATTTTATTATTTATCTACTTAGTGTATTTAACATTCATGCTATTGTTATTATATTAGAACACACATTACAACACAACACACACACCACAAACACCACACACACACCACACACACAGCACTTATACACACATCACTATGACACTTATACACACATTTCATAGACACTTAGCATTTACCCATAGAACTTACATTTATACACTTACACATTGGTCCACATACAACACCACCACACACACACGACACACACACACACACAACCACAACACACACAACACACACACTACATTATACCACATCACTATTATTACTATACACACATTTCACTAGTACACTTACATTTGTCCTATATGACACTTACATTCACACTTAACACTCACACACAATTTTACTTACATACAACAGATTTATACACTCACACAGATTTATTACACTCACGCACAGATTTACTTACACACCACTTACGTTTACACTCGCACCACAGATTTAACCAGCCACACACACACACACACACACACACACCCAAGCACACTCACTATAATACATTATAACGATATAACTTTATTAAAACAATTTAGTTTTATTAAACACGTAACATTTATATTACTCATTTAAATACAACTAAATTATCTTCAAGTTCTTAAAACTTCCTATTAATAATCAAACATTTATCTAGTAACAAAGAATTTATATAACTGTTAATACTTTTATGTTTATAATATTTTATAAATAGCAATTATATATAAATAACTTGCTATCAAAATTTTTATTAGCTAATTTTATAAAAACATATTTTACGTACTTTAAAGCAATAATCATCAGGCATCCCCAGCACCCCTTACACCAAGCTATGCCCGTTTTGTTCTCTTGACTTACTGCTTTCATCATATTTAGCCATGTTAATATATAAAAATAACAAATACTTCTTTCTCTGACTAACATAACATGTATTAGGAAGGACAAGAACATTCTTTTTATTAAAATAAACAATTTTCACTATGTACTTTATATATTCACTCGATGTGTAACTAAAAATATTTACAGTTATATTAAATAATAAAGATCGCGGTTCTTTAGTAAATTATTATTATTATCTATTGTACATTGACAATCCATCACGAAAACACAACTACGCAATCCTAACAATAGGAAGATGACCTCTGTTATGTAAGTTGATAAATTAACTACTTTTAGTCTAAATTTAGGATAATCCTTTTAGTAACCCGAGGCGTTTAGGCATAATTCCAGGTCAAAATATATTTCAAACTGACCTTTTTCTGTAAAATGTGATGCAATAAAACTACATAGTCCTAAATTAGGTCAAATTAGGATATCCTTTTTGTAGAGGGCTAATTTAATCCTAAATACCAGGTCAAAAAGATTTCCGGATAGACAAAATCATTTATTACTATATTTTTATAAAATAATTATCCTTAAACCCATGGATCGGTAAGATCCTTTAAGCAAGTAAAAAGAAATGTTTCCTTACTTGTGAATAGTCGAGTATATCTTATCTCTTATGACCTCGCATAGTGATTGATCGGAATTATTTTATCGTCTTGAAAATAACTTTGTTCTTTTAAACTGTATTTTAAGCGGTGATGTAGTTTATTATCTTTTAACCCAAACTCATTTTAAAAATCATAGTCATTTTAGCTGTTAGGCGGTAGAGTAATCTGATTTGTTCTTAAAGCTGGAATTGGGTTTACTAAGTTTATATCATATTTATAATAAATACTTACATTGATGAAAATAATTAATTAAATTATTAATAGAAAAGATAATAATTAATTCACTAAGTCATAAGCTAACCACCAGGGCTCAGCATGAGCCCCACCCGCAAAGGCTGCCAACCCCGCACCCGCTAGTGCGTCCGCCCGCGTCCGCCCGCCGCGTGCGCCGCAGGCGCAATACAATATTTCCGCGTATCCGACCGCCGCGGTCGCCCGCAGGCGCAATATTCCGCGCGAAAATGAAATAGATATATATATACTTTATATTATTATATATAGATATTATATAATAATATAATATATATATATATATATTATATAATTAATATATAATATATTGTGTGTGTGTGTGTGAGTTTAAGTGTCTATGGGTGAACGTAGTGTATATGTGTATGTTGTGTATGTGTGATAAGAGATTTAGTTATGTGGTAAATAGATGTAAGTGTAGTGTCCATATGGTAAGTGTAAGTGCTATAAAAGCTGAATCATCAAGTATAGTGGTATCAAAAGAGACGCCATCAAAGTGAGTCATCAAAGATGAACCACTAAAAGCCAGACCTACCAAAGCAAAGTATATTAAAGTTGAAGTATCAAAAGCGGAAGCATCAAAACTAGGACTCAAATTGAGTATCAAACGCTGAGGAATTAAGTTGGGGATCAAAAATCGGGGAGTGGGTGCGTATGTGTAAGTGTTTATGTGTTGTGTGTGTTGTGTGTTGTGTGTGTGTGTGTGTGTGAGTGTGTGATGTGTATTCTAATTATATTGAAATATCATGAAATTAAATACGTCAGCTATAATAGTTTCAATGGACCTAAATAAAAATAAAAATTTTCTCATCAATTATACGCTAAATGTGTAGTGAGTTGCGGATAAAAAAAAAAAAAAAAAAAAAAAAAAAAAAAAAAAAAAAAAAAAAAAAAAAAAAAAAAAAAAAAAAAAGTTGTGGAATTTATATGCGTTTGTGTCTGTATGTGTGCGTTGTGGAGGTGTGTGTGCTGTTGTTGTGTTGGTCGATTATGTGTGTCTAAATAATAATAATAACAATAGGATGAAGTAAATAACATTAATTATTAATTAAGAAAACTTCAGAAGAATCCTAATTTCAATATGTAATTTTTCCTAAATCCGTGTGAGTGTTGTGTGTGTGTGTGTGTGTGGTGTGTTTGTGTGGTTTTGGTTGTGTCATATTGAATGTGTGTTCTAAATAATAATTCCCGCGGGAATATTGCGCCTGCGGACGCACGCGGCCGTCGGATACGCGGAACGCGAAATATTGCGCCTGCGGGCGCCGCGGCGGGACGCGGCGCGACGCACCAGCGGGTGCGGAGGTGGCTGCGGTTGGGGCTCATGCTGAGCCCTGCTGGTTAGCTTATGAACTAGTCTGAATAATTCTTATCTTATTCTAGTGAATGAAATTAATAATTATTCCTCAATGTAAGTATTTATTTATAAATAGATATACACTAGTAAAAATAAAACACTTTTATACAAATCAGATAACTTGTGCCGCTAACAGCTAAAATGACTATGATTTAAAATGAGTTTGGATCTAAAAGATAATAAAACAACCACCTGCTCAATAACAAGTGTAAAGAACCAAAGTTAATTTTCAAAGACGATAAAAATATCTCGAACCAATCACATACTAGGTCAAATAGATAATTAAGGATTACCACCGACCATCCAAGTAAAGGAACACATTTCCTTTTTACCTGCTTTAAAAAGGATCTTACCGATCCCGCATGTTTCAGTTGAGAAAATATTTATAAAAATAATAATTAACAATTGATCTTGTCTATACGGATCCTTTGACCTAGGTCCATAGATTAATTAGCCCGTCTACAAATAAGATAATCCTAAATTAGGCCTACAATTATAGCCTAAATGTAGTTGCCAACCATCTATTAACAGAAAAAATGGTCAAAGTTTAAATATATTTTGACCTGGTAATAGGCTTTAAAATCGCCCCGGGTTACAAAAGGATTATTCTAAATTAACTAAAGTATTATTTCAACAATTACAGAGGAGATGTCAGTTTCGTATCTGTAAGGAGTGCGTGTTGTTGTGTTTTCTTCTTTGTTGGCCAGTGTAATATTAATAATAATAATAAAGAAAGAAAAACCCGATATAAAAAACTGAAAATATTTTTAGTTAACATGGAGTGAATAATATAAATGTAAGTGAATAATTGTTATTTTAAATAAAAACATTGAGTTGATTTTAATAAAAACATGTTATGTTAGCAGAGAAACTATTTTGTCTTTTATACTATAACAATGTAAAGATGATGTAAGCAGTATCAGGAACAAAAACGTGTATGCTTGTTGTAGAGGATGTGACGGCTGCCTTATGCATTTATGCTCT
>JABUQX010083472.1:27500-44439 GCA_015478945.1 Trachelipus rathkii | reverse complement strand
ACGCCCAACATCAAAATTTCATTTACAGGTGACGTTTCACTTATATCTGCATTAGACATTTCTTCATTCATACATTGGTTACCTAAATGGTTCATAGCTCCAATGGATAAGTGCTCATCATCAGTAAGAGTGATATTATCTCGATGAACAAGTACTCCATTACCTTCTAAGAGTCCTTCAGACAATGTATCTGAACTTGTTACTGAAGGTACTAAGTTATCAAGATCAAGATTGAGATCAATATTTATTTCCTCTAAAACATGATTAGGAGATTTGTTAAATTCCTGCAATTCTTTGTCGGAATCACTATTGCTAATAGAATTAATGTTAGTAAGAGTTAACTGACTAGACGTTGACTGAATTTCTACGGCGCCATTACTGTCACAGGAATCCATAGACACTTTCACAGGAGTAGATGAATTTAACACACTTTTTTCACCATTATGGGGACTGCTCTCTAAAGTACTTAGTTCAGTCTTTGAATAAATTTCAGTTATTGGATTAATATTTGATATAATTTCCTTTGGTTTTAAAGTACTGGACGTAATATCCGATTCTATATAATCCATCTCGGTTTTCTCGTTACAGAGAACGGTGTCACTTAGATTTAAATTACAGGTAGCTGTATTCTCTGCCGTATGATTTACTTCTGTAGCCGTTTCAGATTTTAAAGAATTAAAATTAGTATTCTGAGTTAATCTTAAAACGTTTGGAGTAACACAAGAATATTTGAATTTATATTTCTGTTCAGATCTAGAACATAAAATACGACTAGCTTCACTCTCCATGTTATCCTCATTATTGTTCCAATTGTTATGGCATTGTCCAAGACTTTTATGCTTCAACTTCCACGATTCAAAATTTTTCTTTTTTCTCATAATAAAGCAGTTTCGGCAATAATTAATAATTAAGTAAAAATCAAGAACTAATCCTGTTAGTAAGTCTATAGCTGCAACAAGACAATATTTCTCCTTTCTCCCTTTTGGTATCCAAGAATCCATAAGAATGTTGATTTCTCGAGTGCCCTCTGCAGAAGCAGAAATACCCTTGTTTTCGTATGCATTGTGAACTATTTCTGAAGTAGCATTTAAAACTGTATTTAATTTTGACTCTGCTTGATTGATTATGTAACTACTATACATTTCATAGGACTTTTTATTTAAATGTGGAATGTTAAGAGCTAAGCAGGTACTTTGTAACTGATTATATCCTCCACCAAAATCAAGACAACTATATACCAATTTTAAATATAGGTTATCATAACCTGTAACACTGAAGTCTACTTCATTCACGCAAGACTTTGATCTTTTGAATCGTCGAATATGGTTACAAGAAAAACATTCCACCTCAAACTCTGAGCCAGAAGTGTTCATTGTATTACCGAATTTCACATCAACATGTTTAAAACATGAGCCACAGACAAGATTTCTGTAGCTATGTATTAAACCTTCAGTATCTAGCACAGAAAATTTAGGGTAATCATAACTACAATCCTCAATACGCTCTTCTTTCCGAAATTTATTATTTTCTTTGGAATTCTTAAAATGGCGACTTAGATTGGCTACGTTATTGGGAGGAAATGTTGAAGCGTTTTTCTTAGATGAAAGAAACAGATTTTTTATGTTATAATCATTACTTTTAAGACGTTTAACAATAGGACTCAATTCATCTTTTTTCTCTTCAGTTTTTTTATTGCTTGAAGTCAAATTTTGTTCAGGTTCTATCAAAATGGCTTGATTATCTGAGCTCTTTTTAACATGATTTTCCATAATAATTTCCAAGTCATTATCTATATTTGCATTTTTATTTGAAGATTTTATCTCACTTTTATTATTACTTTTTCCTGAGCCAAAATCTCGAGATTCAATAATTTCTATAACATCATCATCATCATCATCAAAATCACAAGCTTCAGGAATACTTTCATCATGAATTTCGACATCACTAAGTCCTTCATCGTAATTCCTTTCATTGCCTTTGCCCACCAGATTAGTAACATTATTTGAATTTCTAAAATCGTCAGCGTAGTTTCTGGCAACGTTGGTTGCTTTATGAATCTGGTCGGTATTTTGATTGACCATTCCACCTACTGACAAAGGCATAAACGGAAAGGTAGGACTAACAGTTTTACAATTAATATTTGGCAGCAGATTATTAGGCCCGTTGAAACCCATTCTAACTTCATTTTCAGAAACATGAGATGCCTTAACGCTTGCAATATTATTTTCTGGTTGGTTGATATTAACAGAAGGATTCCCGATTTCAGAAACAGCCTCAATAGGACCATCAATGCATTTATTAAAATTATTAACATCTGATTTTGCATTCAAACTATTCAATGCTTCAATTATAACAGATGTTACACTTTCATTATTAGTATTTGTCTCCTTTTTACCACCAGCAGAGTTTAAAGTAGAAGCTCTCTCTTCTGAATTTTCAATAACATCCAAAACTAAAATATCTGTTTCACATTTTTGGGTACTTTGATTACTTTCAGATATTATATTAGGTTTATTGATACTATCCTTTGAAACATCACTACTGGAAACTTCCTTCTGAGCACTTAAACCTGTATTGAGTATTTCAATATCATGTGTAGTAGAACTTTCAAGTATAGTTTCCATCTGAGATTTAGAAGCATTACTATTTAACCCAATATCTGTACTTGAATTATTGGCATTGCTGCCAGTAACTAATTTATTTAAATTATCATCAACACAAACTGTGTTACTTAAACTATCATTATTAGTTTGTACATCACAAGTAGAATTATCGCAGGATGGTAATTTCCGAAATGAAGATAAACTATTCTTATCTGATTCGCTTTGGGTATCACAATTGTGAATTTCTTTTCTATTATTTAAATTTTCAATGCCCACAGACTTAGAATTTTGACCATCAACTGTAGATATATTTTCCTTATGATTTTCACTAAGATCAATCAGTAGTGGATCATCTGATTCAGTATGTTTCGATACAGACTCGACCTCTTTATTTGTACAATTCGTAGTATTTGTTCTTTTGTTATCTAAAACATTATCATCATCTTTTTGACAGAAAGAATTTTCATCCCCAATTCCATTTAAATTACTTGTTCCCATTTCTTTACCACTTGAACATTCCATTGCAGACTCAGCATTTTCAGTTGAAGTTGTACCACCATCTACTGAAATGAAAACAGTAGGTGTTTGACTAACTAAACTCTCATTAATAGCCCCTGTTTTACTACTATAAACTTCACCACTAGTCTCTCCTAATTTGTTATTGGTATTAGTATCGGGAACAGCTGCACATTTTGGTTTCACATCTTTCAAGTTGTCAAGTCTAAAATTCCTCAAACTTTTTCTTAAATCATCTTGGCGGTTATCAAAACTTCCCTCACTGGGGGTCTTAGGTTTAAAATCTCTAGCACCAAAGACACAGGAATTTGGTTCTTGAAAGTCTTTCAAGCCTAGTGTTCGAACTTTTCTATAGGATAAACCTAATTCTGCTAAAGAGTATTTTTTAATTTTTTCTTCTTGGCTACTCTTATTTATTGACGTAGATTTAGGTTCATCCAAGCGAGGACCATCATTGCGAGGACCATCATTTCGAGGACCATCATTTCGAACGGCAGAAAGTTTTTCCTTAAGATATTTATCTACATCATTGCTTATCGTATTAGAAGGGGTAGGAAGTTTTTCTTTAAAATATTTATCTACATCAATAGTTGTCATTTTAGAAGAAGTGGAAAGTTTATCTTTAAAATATTTATCTGCGTCATTGTTTATTGTTTTAGAGGTGGATGGAGTGTTCTTTTCCGAAGAACTAACTAATCCAAAATCTTCAAGTGTAAATGATTGGATAGGTGGTGGTTTAAAATTTAATGCACCCAATTTATCACTTATAGTCACTTTTTTTTCGTTACAATTTAAGCTGTTGTTAATTTTGGTGCTTTCTTTATTTTCAGTGGACACAGTGGACACACTTTTATTTATTGCATCAACACCAAGAATAATTAAAGGTTTAGTTATAGGCTTAATTGTGGGATTATTTTCAACTTTCTCCTGTTTAACTTGCGTGGAGTTAAATCTAACATTTTTTAAATTATCTTGATTATCGGCAAGAGGATTGATAGGATTGATAGACGTCAAAGATTTGACTGAATCTCCTTTTAAACTATCAACTTTGGTATGATTAACACCAGTCAATGGAATTACTTTGCAATTGTCATTCTTTAAACTTTTCACAGATGCATTCAAATCATTATTAACCAAAGGATTTCTTTTAATATTTTTCAAACGTTCTTCAATTAACTTTAATGCGGCAGTATAATCTTCAGATTTGGCACCAAAGGTTTTTTCACTTGAATCTTTTCTTCTACAATCAAGTAATGAGTTATATTTTATATTCCTTAAATCTTCTTTATTTGTATCTTTGTTACAAACAGAACTTACTCTCACATCATCTTTGTGATTTTCAAGTTTTTCAGTCACTAATTTACTAGTTACTAATTTAGTTTTATCGGTAACATCTAAATTTTTATCACTATTCACTAATGCACTTTCACTTAATCTTATTGAATTTCCAGATGAATCAATAAAATCTTTTAAAATATTGGACTTATTCAAAATAACTTTAGCAGTTTTTAATTCAATTGTTGAATTTGATAAGTTATAAGACTGTTTTTCATTTTCAAAACCTTCAAAAGGGATCATTTTAGATTTTAATTCAGAGTCAATTTTATTATTAACACTACTACCACGACTTTTACATTCAGACACATATTTTTGACTAAAAATTCTAATATCAAGAGGTGTAAGTCTTTGTAATTTGACTTTAGCTTCAGAAACGATTCCATTAAGCTTTAGTAATTTTTGTTCCTTAATGGAAATTCTCCGACGAGATTTTCTAACAGGTTCAATGGCATGATTCAAATCCTCCAACTTCCTCTTTCCTTTGTTTTTTCTAGAGTCAACAACTGATCCACTTTCACTTTCTCCGATTGAAGATCGACGACTGAAATATATTAAAAATAATTAAACATTATCCAAGTTTCAAACACACATTATTAAAAATTAATTAAATTAAAATATTTTCCCACTTGCAATTATAAATAAAAAATTTAATAATAATTTTAATTCATTTCAAAATATTTATTCAAAATTTGAAAATTACATCAAGTTCAATATAGTTAGTTATGAAAAAGTAATAATATAGACAAAATTACAATATACGTAAATATACATATAGGTATATGTAATTTCTGAAAGGGGTTGCTAATTGCAACAGTTTTGTGTCCTTTAATCAACTGGATATAAGAATCACAAATATATATATAAGGTGATCTATAAAATAATATTTACATATTCCCATATTGTAAGACATTACATTTATTATTTACCTTAATTATAGCGAGCAGAGGCTTCAACCCCCCGAGTTTTTATTAAAATCACAGAATATACTTTAAAAACATAATGAATAAAAAAAACTAGTGTTATCCATATCGATTGCATGGATCCGAACACATTATTATTAGATCAAAAAAATTTATTGTAATAAGAGCTTCAGACTTTTAAAAATAAAAAGTCATAATTATTTAAATCTGTAACCTAACGTAACTTAACCTTACTTAAACCTAACCAAACTTATATTAGTGCATAATTTATTTCACTTTCCATTGTTCCTATAAACAAATTCACAACTAAACATGCTGTAATACTTATATAAATGTAGAAGAAAAAGTTCAAACTTTTTTCGCTACACGAGCTGTTGTACATTTTGTTCGATTACGTAAATTATGAAAAAAAATTGACTTCGACTACACTTCTCAGATAATTGACAAGCCCTAAATATAATTATCATTTGTTGTGAAAGGGAAGATCCAATATTGGAGGTTTTGGGACCCCATTTTAGCCCCACCTAAAAGTGGACATAAAATTCTTAATTTTCAGACAATTTTGATTGGGAAAAAAGCAAACAGCATCTTTTCCTAACCTCTAAAACATCATTTTCGGGTGTTTTTCTGTGTCTGTAGTCATTGCTTCGGTCTTTTCAATTTTTCAGAACCTAATTTTTTGATATTTTTTCGTATCAACTTCTACAATTTTTTCGAAATGTATAGATGGGTCCATTACGCACAAAATGCACGAAGTAGTTTTTGGAATTGGAAATTGTGCTCGGCTATTAAAAATAAAAGTTGGTTTTCAAATTCGACATTGCCGAGCACAATTTTCAAAAAATAAAAAACTACGTTCATTTTGTGCGTAATGGAACCATCTATGCATATTTCAAGTTTGAAATAATTTCGAAAAAAAGTTAATACGAAAAAATGTCAAAACATTAGGTTATGAAAAAATGAATGCCCCAACAATGTCTACAGATACGAAAAAACACCCGAAAATGACGTTTTAGAGGTCAGAAAAGCTGCAGTTTGCTTTTCCCCATCATAATTGTCTAAAAATTAAGAATTTTGTCAATTTTTAGGTGGGGGCTAAAATGGTGTCCCAAAATCTCCAATATTGGATCTTCCCCTGAAGCTTTTTAATAAGTCTTTTTTAGTTTAGTTAAAAGGAAAACGTGTTAGAATTCATGCAATCGATATTAAAAACGCGCATTTACAGAAATATTAAAAAATAATTTATACGTTATAATATATATATATAGGCTAATAGCACAAAGATCATATATATAATATATATATAGATTATTATATATATATATATATATATATATATATATATATATAATATATATATATATATACTGTATAGGCTGAAGGTTACCACAAGAAGGAAAAGAGTATAGGTTATTGTAAAAACTTTATTTAGAACAAAAGTTTCCTATATATAAGTAGAACGTGAAAAGGAATTATTTGAAAAAAAAGAAAAAAAAAAAAAAAAAAAAAAGCTATACAGTATATATTACTTCTATAAATATTATACCAATATTTTTTTATAAATTTCAACAAAAATTTAACGAGACAAAAAAAAAAAAAAAAAAAAAAAAAAACATGTTTCCTCTCCAATGTCAGAAATGCTAAACTGAAAATTTGAAAGTTCAAGCATTTTCTGGAAATTATTTGGTACTTTTTGTACCATCCTGTTGCTAGAATAGAATAGAGAGAAAATTGTTTTTCTTAGGGATAACTTTAAACTAACTATATTATTATATATATATAATATAATTAATATATTATATATATATATATATAATCATATATATATATATATATATATATAGTATTTACACGGCCATGTAGGGGGGCTCGAGCCGACGGGGAAACAGAGGGGGAACTTTTCCATACCCGTAGGGGAGGGCGGAGGAACCCCCGCGACACCAAATACCAAAGAGCGGGGGGTCCGGAAGACCCTCCCCGGAGGGGGGGAAATGTTACCTACCCTGTCTTTCCCGGAAGCCGAGAGACCCGGACTCCTGCCATCGGTGCGGTATAACCCCCCCCCTTTTTTTTGGGGGGGGGGGTTCCATTAGTTTTAAAAATAAATTTATATAATAGATATATAAATTATATATATATATATATATTATATAATATAATATATATATATTATAATAATTAACTATAAGATTTATATTTATATTTTTATGTAAATTTAATAATATTTACAGTTGATTATCATTTATATTATGCTAAGTGTATTTGTATATTTATATTTATATTTATATTTAAATTATATTTATTTCTTAGATTGTATTTTTATTAATATGATATTTCATTATATATTTATTATTTATATTTATTTAATATATATATTTATATATATATATATAATATATATATATATATATATATTATATAATATATCTATATATAATATAATATATATTATATATATATATATATATATATGCAATCATTCAAGTGACGTCACAAATTCTAACAGAAATAAATTCGCAATTTTGTTATTTTTATAATTATATTATTCACCCAGTTTAAACTATAATAACTAATTAATATATTTTAAATATAAATAGTTGTTCAAAACCTTAAAAATATTAAAAAAATATTTTTTACGATTTCATGTGACGTCACAAAATCAATAAGAAATTCTTATTTAACTTAAGCCCGGTAGGGAACGAAGCAACATTAAAAAATTCCAGATTGCTATACTGAAATTTCTTCCGTTGAAAGAAATACTTTCAAATCGAACGGGAAAGGGAAGAATTTTTTCCGTTTAGAAGAATTCTTGCCAAATCAAGAAACGCCAAAACAATAAATATAAAAATAACTAAAGTATACAAAAAAAAAATATTCTCTTCTCGCAACCAATTAGAAAGTGTTGCAAGATCTAAAAGGTACCAAAAAAGAACCGCGACAAGCATGCGTCTCTCTAAGTTAATTATATAAAAAAAATTTACAACAATATTTTTCATTGCCTTTTATTCAATATTTTCTATCTACGCTCAAAATTGCCATAAAACACATTTTTAAAATTAAACTCTTTTCAAAAGTCTATAGTTTTTAAAAGTAACTTTTTTTTTCGTCATAATTCATAAAAAAAAGTGGAACATTGAACGTAAAAAAATCGCTTTCTCCGTGAACATTGAAATCTGGCAACAGCTAAAAGTGTGTGTACCAAAAACGTAGACTAGCCGCGAAAAGTAAGCGCGTCTTTTACATTGAATTACTTTAAAAAAATACGAAAATTTTTTGTTGATTTGTTTTTAATACGGGGGTTTTAGGTTCTACATATTAATTAGTAAACTTTGTCCTAAAGTAACGTTTATTTAAAAGTCTATAGTTTTCACTTCCCTATTGGTTACCTTCACCATATATACTATATAAGATATATATATATATATATATATACTATATATATAATATATATTATATTCTAGAGTATAAAAATTTTATATCATATATATATAATATATATACGTATAATTATATATTATATATTATATATATATAATATATTGTTACATGTTCGACAGCCACCAAAATCGTTAACGTCTATATTTTATGGGAATGAAAAATACAAGATATTTTATACTAAATCGATTATTTCAATTAAACTATTCGTAAGATACAAAGTATCCTTCCCAATCGGCTCACTTTTTGTTTGAAAGTTTATACTCGCAAAATGATTTTATTATACGTGTTAGTTGTAAAAGTCAAGAAAATAGTTATGATATATTTGAGGATTATGCCAAAACGATAAAGGTTTTGCTAGCTTTTCTACAACATTGTAACTTTATTTTTACAATATTTGAACATAGTTTTGCAAAAAAACAAAAGATGACAAAATGTTTAACATGTTTCAGTAGTAGTTGGGAAGATACTGAGTAAAAAATTTTAAATTTCTATTTTAATGCGTGTACTGACTTCCTGCAACCTATACCCGAGACACTATTCATGAATTGCATACATTTATAGATATATATATATATATATATATATATATTATATATATAATATATTATATATATATATAATATAATATAATATATATATATATATATTATATACTATATATATATAATATATATAATAATAATAAAATTATTATCCATCTGGTTAGGCGACTGGGAGCTATTAAGTCTTTGGTTAGGATAAAGTTTAGGTAGACACAGATTAGTAACAGTAAAGGTTAGGGCTAGCTACTAAACAGTCTTCCAGTAAAAGTTAGCTAGTTTTACTGTTACCACAGTGAATATATAAAGGTTTTAGGGCCATTTTTAATGCACAGTACAATCCAAGGGTTGAGGCTTACTTGCCATCTCAGTTGGTTCTTAAGTTTTTGTTATGGTTCATTGGAACTAGCTGTAAGAAGTATAATATATAGTTATATATATATATATATATATATATATAGTATATAAATATATATAATATATATATATACTATATATATTAATATATATACTATTATATATATCATTACATTATACTATATAATACAATTACTATATATCACTAGATAATTAATACTATATTAATACTACAAATTATAATATAATATATACTATATAATACTATAATATAATATATTATATCAATAATATATTTTATATACATTCAGTTATTATTATACTATATAATATATATATATAATAACTATATATATAATACATATATATATATATATATATATAATATAGTAATATATAGTATATATATATATATAATTATTATAGCCAATATATATAGTATATATATACATATATATATATATATTATATTATATATATATATTATATAATATATATAGAGAGAAGAGATAGGAGAGAAGAGAGAACTCGATATTACCAAAAATCGATTCCATGTATCGATATACGATATAAACCGAAGCCCATACAAATATCGAAAGTGGACGATTGAAAATTTGAGTTGCTGTCGAACAGTAAAATTTTTCCTTATACTATATAGTATATTATATATAATATATTATATATATATATATATATATATATACTATATATAATATAATATTGCAGTTTATACTATATACTATATTATATATATATATATATATATATTATATATATATATATATATATATTATATATATACTATTTATTAATATTTAATATATATATTTAATATATATATTATATATAAAATATTATGGCCGTATTAGATACGTTAAACAGACAGTCTATTTATACACCGTTTATTAACTAGTAAAGGTTAAGAATCCCGGACACCTTACGAAAAAATTTGTCGATGTTGCAAGATTAGCTCTTAAATTTTAATGGGCAACAATTTTTGAAAACTATTTAAGGCAAAGTAATATATATATTATATATATATATATTATATAGGTGATTCTGACAAAAAATATTATTATTATTATATAGACTATATATATATATATATATATATATATATATATATATATATATATATATATCGTGAAACTAAAGAAGTTACCCGCATGATATCTCGAAAACTACGATAGGACAAGAAAAACTGAAACATATAGGAATCAGCGTATGAAATTTGTATGGAAAATGCAAAAAAAAAATTTTACTTTTTTTTTATTTTTTTTTTATATTTCCAAAACTACGATAGGTACAAGTAAACTAATAACATATTTAGAATCAGCGTATGAAATATGTATTAAAAAAGTTTTTTTTTTTTTTTTTAACTAAAAGAATACCCCAGGGTAAACCGCAAAGATGCAAAGAGTCGGGGTCTCTCGGCCTCCTGGGGGACGACGGGGTAGGACTATTTCCCCCCCTCCGGGGAGGGTCTCCGGAACCCCCGCTCTTTGGTATTTGGGTGTCGCGGGGGTTCCTCCGCCCCTCCCCTACGGGGTATGGAAAACGTCCCCCCCTCTGTCCCACCGTCGGCTCGAGCCCCCTAAAAGAATTTTAAACGTTGATTTCATATATGTTATTAGTTTTCTTCTACCTATCGTAGTTTTGGAGATAAAAAAAAAATTAAAAAAAAAAGTAAATTTTTTTTTTGCATTTTCCATACAGATTTCATACGCTGATTCCATATATGTTATCAGTTTTCTTGTACCTATCTTAAGTTTTCGAATTATCATGCGGGTAAACTCTTTAGTTTGGCCTATAGTATATTTTTATATATATATATATTATATAATATATATATTATATATATATATATATATATATATATATATATATATATATATATATATATATATATATAATATATCATTTTTTATTTTGAAATTCAATTAAGGAATCTAAAGTGGTTAAATTAACTCGACTAAACTAACCTAACTTAAATATGAGTACCTAGTAAGTAATAATACTGACAAATTAATATATTTTATCTGACCAATAGTAAATTGTGAACACTTTTTTGGGGACAGCGGAAAAAAAAAATAATTGGTATTGTAAATGCTAAAATTTTCGCCAAAAATGCAAGTTCTATTTCCCATAATTAATTTGTAGTACTGCAGAAAGGCGAATAATGTAATTTTATTTGAAATTATGAACTCTATGTCAAATACATTCATGTCGAACAAAAGACAATGTAAAACTAAATAAGTATTCGAAAGTAGCCTACGTGTTCGAGAAAATACAAACTTTATTTGAATAAAATAGCTTCATTGAAAAAACAATTCCGAATAACTTTCATTATTTAATTAATTAAATAACTGATTAATTAAATTAATTATTTTAATTAATAAATTAACATTACTAAATATAACAAACTTAAATATAGTTTAAATTAAACAAAGTTTTTCATAACACTCGAATTCCAATCACGATATCAAATCCTCGCCCAAAAATAGTTTGAAAGGCTGTCTGGATATGTGGACCATAGATATATATATATATATATACTATATATATATATATTATATATATATATATATATATATATATATGTAATTATTATATAGTATATATATATATATATATATATATATATATATATATATATATATACGTTTTATTTAAACTAACGAATATCATAAGGAAAATGCGCAGCAGGTTGGCGTACATGCGGGCAGACCGCTCGTTGAAGCCCTCGCTTCAAATGGATGCCATAGGGTTATATGTACTGCATCGCGCGTAGAGCGCGCCATTTGAAGCGACGCTCTCGCCTCAGCGAGCGGTCTGCCATGGATTAGGGCAACCTGCTATGGATCATCCTTTAGTTTAAATTAAACATGTAAGTAAATATATATGTAATTATTCAAAAAAGAATTAATTTTTGAAAAAAATTATGCAAAAGTAGCCGAAGTCAATCTTTTGCATATTTACCTTTACGAACAAACCAAAATTTACGTTTTCTTTAGTTTAAATAAAACATGTAAGGAAATATATACGTAATTATCAAAAAATTTCATTTTTGAAAAATATTTTATGTATATATATCAGTTTTCGGACAAAATATTTTATATATACGGGCTATCGAAGATAATCCGAAAAAAGTTAAGATTTATTGAAAAATAATCAATCTCGTAGGATCCCATTTTTCTAAACTATCATATATATACTAGTATATATATATATTATATATACTATTATATATATATATATATATATATATATATATAGTAAGATATATATATATATATAATTATTATATATATATACCTATATATATAGTATATCATAATAGTATAATATAATATATATTATATATATAGCGAGATACTGAGAGCGACCCACATTTTAGCGACCCACACATTTTTTTTAGTTCAAACGAGTATTAAATTCATTAATATATATATAATATTATATAGTGATATTATATATATTATATTATATATAGATATATAATATATATATATATATTATAGTATATATAGTATATAATATATTAATATATATATATATAGTATATATATATATATAAACTATATATATTATGTATAATATTATAGTATAATATATATAGATTAGATATATACTAATAATATATATTTATATATAATTATTATATATATATTTTATATATCATATTATATTATATATATATATATTATAGATATATATATATTATACGTTATATATATATATATATATATATATATATATAATACTATATATATTATATATATATTATTATATATATATATATATATATATATATTAATATATATATAAATAATAAAATAAATATAAATATACAATATAAATATAAATAATATAAATATAATATAAATATACAATATTAAATCTTAAATTAATTAAATTAAATATAAAATAAATATAAAAAACTATAAATATAAATATAATATAAATATAATATAAAGTATAAATATAAATATAATCATATATATAAATATACTATATATATATATCCATATATATAAAATATATTAAATATCTATATATACTATATATAATATATATATATATATATATTATATATATATATATACTATATATATACTATTATAAAATTTACTGTATATAATCGGTCAAACCCCATCCTACCGTAAACTACCAAGTTATAAAAGCGGAAGCCACTCTTGCGGACATTCATTCAGTGAACATTTAAATTCGTTATTGAAAAGATTGTGCCAAAGACTATTGGCTTAGCATTTTTACAATATTTTAATTAATTTTGTCGAAAAGTGTTTAACATGGGAATCACCTATTGGTGAAGTATAACGCGTAATGGCGTTGTTTCAATTTCCTGTAAATAACTATTATATATATGTATATATATAGTATATATATAATAATAATATACGTATATATATATATTATATATATATAATATAAATAATATAAAGATATAAATATAATATATATAACTATATATTATTATATATATATATGTATATATATTAGATATTATATATATATATATATATATATTATTATATATATTAAATTATATATAAATATATAAATATATAAAATATATATATATATATTGATATACTATTATATATATATTTATATCTATGTATATAATATATATATATATAATAGTATATATAATATATATACTATAGTATATATATATATATGATACGTAGCATTAGCATTATATATATATACGTATATATATTATATATATATAATATTTACAATACTGATATATATAATACATATATATTAATATATTATATATATACTACTTAATTAATATACTATAAATATATATATACTATAGATATATATATTATCAATATATATATTATATTATACCTATATACTATATATTTACGACTATAATACATAGATATATACTGAATATGATTTATATACTACTAAATATAGCCGTACTATACATATGATACTGTATACTATATATACAGTAACGATTACTATATAGTACTACCTATTACTCATATAAATATATATAATAATATATATATCGCTAGAGTGAGTATACATATACATATACCCATACTTACATAATCACTCATAATATATAATTATTCTTTCTTTATCTATTTACTATATATACCTATATATCATATATAATATATATATATACGTATAGTATCCTATAGTATATATATATATATTATATACTTATATAATATATATATTACTATTTTTAGTTAATCACATCTATGTATTTTTTACTAATATATTACGTTAAAATTATCTTTGTGGCAAAAATTTTTCTTTTAAAAAATTTTTACGTACACATTGTTTACATTCGAAAAGTTGATAAACGTGGGGAAAAAAAAATTAGATTAATCAAGAAATTTAGTTATATCCGAAAATTCTGAGAAATCACAGCTCTCAAGAGTAAGCGGTTTCTCTTCTCCCCATTTCCTACACGAAAGCGAAATGCTAGCCAAACTTTGTGCCATTTACTGATTAAGACACTAAATATTTATTGAAAAATATAAACCTTAAAATGTACGAAAAACGAGGACAGAAAATACGAATTAATTTTTTTAACCATGATTTGTGAAAGATTACTTTGTTTATGAGTTTTTAATCCAATATTTACATGAAATCCTGGCAATAGTTTTCTCATAATTACTATATATCATATGATATATATACTATAGTTTATAATCAGATAGTATGTAATATATAATATATATATATATATAACTACTATATATATATATATAATATATATATCATATATATATTATATACTATATAGGGCCGCTAATCTATAAAAGGAAGTAATTCCGTGCATTCCCCCTACTTACCACCCGTCCGTGATTATCCCGAAGCATCACACAACTCGTTGTGCATCCCTCGCGAAGTCGTCGACCGTGTTAGCTAAAACTCCAATAGTAAGAGATCCCAAGAGTTTCCACAGGTTGCTTTTTTTTTATCATGTTAATTTTTATATGTTATATTTTTCTTATAATTTTTCTTTTTTTATTCTTTATTAAGGGGCTTGAGAGAGAGAGACCCTGACTCTTTCTATCTTTGCTATTTAATCTTTTGCGGGTATTCTGTTTAGTTAAAAAAAATAAAAGAAAACGAATTTCTTGGCAACCTTTTCGCACTATTGAATTGAAATAACTCGAAAAAAAAATCGTATTACGATTGTTCGTTCGATATATATCAGTTAACTACCTTTTAAAGGAGAAGTTCCCTATTTATTATATATTATTTATATATTAAATATAATAATAATATATATATATATATATATATATATATTATATTATATATATATAATATAGATATATATATATATATATATATATAATATATATATATAGTATAAATTAGTAATTTTTAATACGCAGGCACTGAAGTATTTGTACATCAAACGTAATAAAACACGTTGCTAGCACATGCCGTAAATCCGTTCCAAACAAATTTATAATTAACGTATTTACATTTCGATTATTTTTGTTTATTTTAATTGAGACTTAATTAATTTGAATTTGAGATTTGAGCAGTTTGTTGCTTATCTATACAACTTACTCGCATAGATTGAGGACTAACGTTTAAAATTGATTTTCAAAAAACTGTAAATAGCTTATGATTATATGAATTATTAATGGAATTATTATTATGAATTATTAATTATTAATGAAATCATTTTAAATTTTATCATAATCATTGTAATAATCAGTAGTCGATAATAATAATAATAATAATAATAATAATAAAATAAAATAATAATATCATAATTCTTAATTATGATTTCATTAACTTCATAATAATTCATAATGAATAATTCATAAATAATTCTCAATAATCATAAACCTATTTACGAGTCCTTTTTTGAACAATTCTAAGAATAGTCTATATCTTGATGCGGCAAAAGTAAGATTGGTTTACACCAAACACGTGCTCAAACGAATCTCAAATCTAGTTAAACTTAATTACATCCTCAATCCTAAAACGTCAAGAACAAGACATAATCTCGTACTTTCTAATGCATGTTAATTCACTCAAATTTGTTGCTGTTGGCTGCTGCGTTAAGGTGGGACACCGCATTTTACCGCCCTATGTCTGATTCTTCTCAGCAACTGTGTTTATCGTACGGCGGCTTTTTATTGTAACAAAACTTCCATGTGCCTGCCGTATCTACTAAATTGGAACCTTTAACTATATATAC
>JABUQX010083472.1:17500-22500 GCA_015478945.1 Trachelipus rathkii | reverse complement strand
TATATGTTATTAGTTTACGTGTACCCTATTCGTAGTTTTGGAAATATAAAAAAAAAAAAAAGTAAATTTTTTTTTTACATTTTCATAAATTTCATACGCTGATCCATATATGTTATCAGTTTTTCTTGTACCTATCTTAGTTTTCGAGATATCATGCGCGGTAACTTCTTTAGTTTCACCATATATCATATAATATAATATATATATATATAGTATAATATAATATTATATATATATTATATATATATATATATTATATATATATATATATATATATATATATATATATATATACTATATATATATATTTATTGTGCCTTTAATAGTTCTCAAAAATTGTTGCCCAATTAAAATTTAAGAGCCTAATCTTGCAACATCCAATTTTTTCGTAAAGGTGTCGGGATATCTTAACCTTTACTATATTATTATATATATATATATATATATATATATATATATATATATATATATTATATAATATAATATATATATATATATATATATATCATATATATATTATCTAATATATATATTATAATATATATTATATATTATATAAATTATATATATATATTATATATTATATAGATATATATATAATTATATATAATATTATCTATATAAATAAATATATATATATATATAGTATATATATTATATTATATATATAGGAAAATTTTACTCTTTCGACAGCACTCAAATTTTCAATGTCCACTGTCGATATTGGTTGGGCTCGGTTTATCGCGTATTATCGATACATGGAATTCGATATTTGGAAATACCGAGATCTCTCTCTCTCTATTCTCTCTCTTCTATATTATATATATTATATTATATATTATATTATACATATATGATATATATATATATATACCGACTGAAAGCATATATAGATATATATATTATACTATATATATATAGTATTATATATATATATATATATATATATTTATATGATTATATATATATGTATATATATATATATATATATAATATACTATATATTATATAACTATATATTATAATATATATATATATATATATATATATATAGTATATATATATATTGTATTATATATATATGTATTATAAATACATAAATTCCATTTATATATATATTATATATTTATATTATAGTTTCTATATATATATATATATATTAATTATTATATATATATACTATATATATATATATAATATAGTCATATATATATATTACCTTATATATATATATCTTACAGCTAGTTCTAATGAACCATAACAACTTAAGTAACCCAACTGTGAGATGGCAAGTAGCCCTAACCTTTAGATTTATGTGCATTAAAAAAAGTTAACCTTTATATATTCACTGTGCAGTAAAACTAGCCCTAACTTTTACTAATCCACTGTGCCGTAAACAGCACTTACCTTTACTGGTTACTAATCTGTGGCTGTCTACCTAAACTGTTAATCCATAATCCACGAGACTTAATAGCTCGCCACCCGCCACCCCCTAGTCGGCCCCCATCCAGATATCGAAATATTACTGCCCTATTATTATATATATATATATATCTATATACCTACACTAAGTATATATCTAGTATGTCTGAGCTAGAATAATTTATGGTATAAATGAAGAAAGTCACTTGAAAACAACGAGGATTACTATTATTATTTATTTTATATATATTATATTAAATTACTCGCCAATTCATAATAGTGTCTCGGGTATAGTTGCAGGAAGTCAGTAAGCACGCGATTAAAATTAAAATTTAAATTTTTTCCCAACTACTACTGAAACATGTAACATTTGTCATCTTTTTTTCTTGCAAAAGCTATGTCTCAAATATTGTAAAATTAAGTACAAATGTTGTTAAAAAGCTTAGCGATAACTTAATCGTTTGCGATACTCTCAATATATAGTCAATCGAAACCAATTCTGACAGCTCTTACGCACCAAACACGTGGTAAATACAATAGCATCACTCTATCAGAGTCTTATTAAACTTTCAAACAAAAGGGAACAAGGCCGATTTGGCACAAGATATTTGTATCTTACGATTATTTGAAGTTGCAAATAATCGATTAGTATTAAATATCTTGTATTTTTCATTCCCATAAAAAGTTAGAATGTTAACGATTTTTGGTGCCTGTTTAGACACCTCATCAGCCTATATTATATAGTGTTATAATACTATCATTAGTATATATATATACTAATATATATATATTATATTATATTATTATATACTATATATACGTATTATATATATATACTATACCATATATATATTATATATTCTCATATATATATATATATAGGTCTTATATATATTGGTGAAGTCGGTAACATAGGGAAGGACACAACTATTGACTTTTAAATTATAACTGTTATTTAGGACAAGAGTTTACTATAAATATGCTAGTGAAACCTAAAAACCCCCGTATTAACCAAACAAATCAGAAAAAAATTTTCGTATTTTGTTAAACGTAATTCAAGTAAAAAGACGCTTACTTCGCCACGTAGTTCTACTGCTCTGTACATTTTAGCTGTTGCCAGATTTTCTAATGGTTCACGAGTAAGCATGGGTTCCCCTTTGTCCCCTACACTTAGTAATATTTTTATGAATTATACGAAAAAACAGTTCTATTTTCAAAAACTATAGACTTTTTTGAAAGAAGTTACTTTTCTAAATATAACAATCTTCGTACTATCTTATATTAACCTAGCTAGGTAGAATGTGATTAAAAATAATGGGAAATTGTTTCTGTAAATTTTTTCTTTATCATAAAAGGTCTTCGAGAGACGTATGCTTGTCGCGGTTCTTGTTTCTCTTTTGGTGTGTTACCTTTTAGTCTTGCAAAATCACTTTCTAATGGCTATTTGGCGAGAAGAAAACGAATGATTTTTTTATTTGTTTATCACTTTAGTATACTTTTTTTATTTTTTTTTGGCGGTTTTGAGTGTTGGCACCAGAATTCTTTTCTAAAACGGAAGAAAGTTCCTCCACTATTCCCTTTGAATTTGTCAATTATTCTTTCAAACGGGAAGAAATCTCTCATATAGAAATCTGGGAAGTTTTGTGATTTCTTCCTTCCGTCAAGGTCGCTTAGTTTTGGTTCTTTAGTCACGTCCTGAGGTTCTCATCTTTTTATACACGTTTTGACTGATATGAAGAATGCGCGGTATGATAAAATGTTTTTTAATGTTTTAAGTTTTTCGAACCACATTTCTAAGGTGTATCATATATTAATTTAAAGTTATTTCTAATGAAAACTGGTGAAATATAGATTATAAAAAAATAACAAGAATTGCGAAAAGTTACTTTCTGTTAGAATTCTTGGTACGTCACTATGAAAGATTTGTATATAATATACATTATAGTATAAGTATATGAGTATATATATATATATGATATATATATTATGTAGCTTTACTTATATACTAGCATATAATAATACAAATCTTATGTAACTATATATTCTTTTAATTAAATAAAGTTATATAAAATATAAATATGAAAACAAAAATTTAAATAAAATTTGAATATAAATATCTAAATTTAATATTAGTTATAATATAAATGTGTACATGAAACAGGGCAAAACAATATAAACTTATAAATATAAATATAAATGATAACATACATAAATTATACAATCATAAAGTATTTAAATAGTAAATATAAATATAAATATAAGGAGCTATATATATATTATATTTATACTAATGATACTAAATATATATATATATATATAGTATCATATATTAGTATATTATATATATAGTATATATACCATTTATGTTTGAAACTAATGGAACCCCCAAGGGTTATAACCGCATCCGATGCTAGGAGCCGGCGCGGTCTCTCGGCTTTCCGGGAAAGACAGGGACGACCAATTTCCCCCTTCCGGGAGGTCTTCCGGACCCTCGCTCTCTTTGTATTTGGGTGCTGTCGCGGGGGTTCGCTCCGCCCCTCCTCCTACGGGGTATGGAATAAAGTTCCCGCCCCCTCTGTTCCCGTGCGGCCTGACAGCCCCTACATGGCCGTGTCAAAACTATGTACTATATTATATTACTATATATATAGTATATATCATTACGTGTAGCTACTGTGTGTGTGTGCACTACCTTATATATATTATATATATATAGTATATACTATATATATATATAGTGTTAGTTACCCAAGAAAAACAGATTCTTCTCTGTACTTCTTTTCCTGAGCATAACAGCGATTGAGTACAAAAAAAAATCGAGTATCCATGAAATAAATTCTCCAGGAAAAAATGCTCATGAAACTTTCAAGATTCTTCGTTTAGTCGATGTTTCTTGACATTTGGAGAAGGAAACATGGTTTTTTTATTTGCTTTTTTTTTTTTGTTCTCGTAAATTTTTTGTTGAAATTATACAGATATTGAATTCATCTATAAAGTTCTCTACTGTTATACTTTTTTTTTTTTTTTTTTTGCTTTTTTTTTTACAAAAGAATTTATTTTAACGTTCTACTTATATATAGGAAACTTTTGTTCTAAATAAAGTTTTACAGTAAACCTAACTTTTCTTTTCTTCTGTGTAACCTTAGCCCTATTAGATTAATATAGTGCTATAAAACTATATATTACCGGGCTATATATATACTATATATATATATATATATATATATTATATATACTTAATATATATATATATATATTATATATATATATATACTATATATTATAGTAAACGTAAAAAATTAGTCTTATATTTTCTGGTAATGCGCGCTTTTTAATATCGATTGCATGATTTAACACGCTTTCCTTGTTAACTCAAACTACAAAAAGACTTATTTAAAAAGCGTTCAGGGGTAGATGCCAATACTGGAGTTTGCGGACACCATTTAGCCCGACGCACCTAAAATTGACAAACATTCTTATATTTTAGACCAATTATGATGGGGGAAAAGCGACTGCATCTTTTCTGACCTCTAAAACGCATTTTCGGTGGTGTTGGTTTTCGTATCTGTAGACATTCG
>JABUQX010083472.1:0-10000 GCA_015478945.1 Trachelipus rathkii | reverse complement strand
CAAAAGGCTTATAAACTGTTCTGTACTTTCTAGTTCACTTGACCCTTGTATATTTGCGGCGCGATGTTGGTGCTTAATCCCTTTTCTATAGTACTGTAGAGGCAAGTGCCTCGAGGGAACTATCCAACTCGCGTACCACCCACCTTTTATGACGCCCTGTAGCACAAGCGCGTTGAATGTATCGGCACTTGAGTGTTGTGTTGATGTTTAAAACACAGGCCATCAACCCTCACGGCGGTGCTTCTTTCTTTCCTGCCACCTCTGTTCTGTGGAATTCTCTTCCATCATCTGTGTTTCCTACTCAATTTAATTTCCCTCACTTTAAAGCCTGCGTCTGTGCTTATCTGCGTAATTTGCGTTAGATGGATTTTTGAGGCGTTCAACACCCACTCCTTGAATAGGGTTCTGCCCGTGAGCGGCGGTGACAACTGTAAAAAAAAAATAAAAAAAAGAAAAAAAAAAAAAAAAAAAAAGCTAGCTGAACCCCACAAGAATGGCACCTCCGACGGTGAACCACTTCTAGAATGCATTAAAATAGCATAACCGAGGAGCATTGCTCGCTTGACAAAAAAAAAAAAAAAAAAAAAAAAAAAAAAAAAAAAAAAAAAAAAAAAAAAAAAAAACAGAGAAGTGGAAGCCGCCTTATCTGCAACCCCTGGCAACAGCACTGATAGTGACGATGGTGGCTTTTCAGCAAATAAACCTACTGAAGATGAGGATTTGGATATGTTAGACTTTGATAAGTTCATGGCCGAAATTGCATTGACATCTCATTCACCTTCAAAGGAATCACACCAGGGAACCTTCATCGTAAAACTGAAGAGACAGTCATCAAGGAGCAAAGATAATTCAAATTTTCAGTCTGTGAAAGAGGAGATGAGGCTCTACGAAAACATGAGATGCTGCCTACAGAAGAGAATCCTTTCATGCGGTGGCATGAAAATGGGCCAAGGTTTTCATTATTATCAGTGCTTGCAGGCAAATAATTATCAGCACCTCCTTCATTAGTCGACAGAGAGCGTATTTATAGTGTAGGTTGGAATGTAATGTAAACACCCCAAAAAAGGAACAGTCTCTCGGCAGATACTAGTGAAATCTTAATGTTTTTGCATCACAATTGTGAATTTTTGAATTGAGTATTGAATGATATCTATCTTAAAGGAGTATTTATTTTTTCATGTTTGAGTAATAGCGTTTTTTATTTTAACTTTTTGGCTGATTAATGAGGTCTCTTCTTTCATTATTTTAATTTCTTATATTGTAGCTAGTTAAAGAATCTTCTGGTAAATTGTAAACATGTTAAAACATAAAAGCCTATTAAGCTAAACTTTGTTAATACTTACTTGAAAATGGAAATAGAATATTTTTTAAATAAACACAAACATAAAAAAGTTATTAATATAATATTTGCAATTACTATTCCTAAGGTACTATTTTAATTTATAAAAAAAATATACGTTGGGCACAACCAAATATGAAATATAAAATGACTAAGTATTATTTGTACAGGGAATGCAATCTGAGTTGCCTAGCAGGCACAAATGTTCTATCTTATTAACTGTGTATTTATTATATTAATTAAAGCTATCGGTATCGGTATCGGTTAAAAGTATCGGCACCTAAAAAAAATAGAGTATTGGTATCGGTATCGGTATCAGCCTCTTTTCTGGTATCGGTACATTCCTTAAATAATATTTATATATATATATATATATATATATATATATATATAATATATAAATATATATATTTATATATATATATATATTTATATATAATATATATATATATATATATTATATATATATTATATATAATATTTATATATATATAATATATATATATATATATATATAGGCACTTATCCTTTAAAAAGGAAATTACATAAAAAGACATGATATCGAAAATAGCCGAACGCTTCTACTCGTGCAGCCCTGCAGTGTTACGTGTTAGCTAAAAACTCAAGGAGAAAGAAGCGCGCAGAGTTACTGACAAGTTGCCTTTTTTTTTATCATGTTATTTTATCATGTTAATTTTTTTAATTTTTTTTTAAAAATTTTTAAGTTGGCTCGAGCCGACGGAGGGACAGCAGTGGGACGTAATCCCCCCCGTCGTCCCCACGCTGAGGCGGAAGACCCTTGACTCTTCCATCTTTGCGATTTAATCTTGGGTATTCCTTTAGTTAAAAAAAAAAAAAAAAAAAACATATTGGCAACCTTGACGACACTTATTGCCTTAAAATAATCTAAAAAAAAATCGATTACATCGTTCGTTCGAAATATATCGGTTAACATCCTTTTAAAGACAAGTTCCGTATATATATATTATATATATATATATATATATATATATATAATATATATATTATATATAATACTATATATATATATATTATAAAGGAACTTGTCCTTATAAAAGAAGTAACCGATATATATCGAAGGAACGATGTAATCGATTTTTTTTCAATTATTTCCCAAGGCAATATGGCGCCAAGTTAGCCAATAACACTTTTGATGTTTGTTTTTTTTTTAAACTAAAGGAATATCGAAGATTAAATCGCAAAGATGGAAAGAGTCAGGGTCTCTCGGCCTCAGCGGGGACGACGGGGGGGGGGCCTTCGTCCCCCCTCATATCCCACAGTCGCTCGAGCCCTTAAAATTTTTTTTTTTTTTAAATTTAAAAAAAATTAACATATGAAACTTAACATGAAAAAATAAAGCAACTTGCGGTAACTCTAGCCGCTTCCTTCTTATTAGGAGTTTGAGCTAAACACGCTTGACCACTAACAGGGTTCACGAGTAGCGTTGGCGATTTCATATCATGGTCTTTTTATGTAACTTCCTTTTAAAGGAGTAGTGCCTAGACATATATATATATATATTATATTATATATATATATATATATAATAAGATATATATATATATATATATATAATATATATATATATATATATATATATATATAATATATATAAATATATATATGGCCAGCCTTTCCTATTAACCGTCATATGTATCTTAAAAACAATTAATGCTACACTAAAAGGGAATACATTTTTAGATTCTGCGTAAAATTTTACTTATGAAAATTATTAAATAAGTATGATAAATTAAAGAAAAATATTAAATAAACAATTAATATATTTCGATAAGAATAATTATATCAATGTTTACAATACAGGTTTAAGAGTAACGGGGTCTGAAATCGCTAAATCTGTGTCATTTTGTCATTCATTCCAAACAGTACGTGCACAAGTATGAATTAAATACTTATATATATATATATATATATTATATATATATATATAATATATATATATATATATATATATATATATTATATGATATATATACTATATATATATATATATATATATATATATATATTATATATATATACATATATATATATATATATATATATATATATATATATATATTATATATGAGTAGTCAAAAAGTGTACTAATAAATTATATATATATATAACTATCTAAACCAAAGCTAGTATAGGATACAGATCCTCGCCCATAAATAGATATATATAATATATAATATATAATATAAGTTTAATATAAAAAATAATATAAATAAAAATATAATATATAATATATTATATATAAAATAATATATAGTAATATATATTAATAATATAAATTATATATAATATAATAAAAAATAAATATTATAGAAATATATTGTAAAGATATATATATATATAAAAGATATAATATAAATAGTATTATATAATAAATAAGATAATATATATACGGTCACAGTATATAGGCACGGGAGCTCGAAGCCGACAGAGGAAACATAGGGGGCCGAGGATCACGCTCTTACCCCGGGAGATAGATTCGAGCCCGATCGCCAATGGCGAGGTGCGGAGGAAACCCCAACCGCGACACCCAAAATACCAAGAAAGCGAGCGCGCGGTCCACGAGGACCCCTCCCGGCTAAGGGGCGGGTGAAATAGTTCCTACCTGTCGTTCCGAGAAGCCGAGAGACCCGACTCACTAACCAACTAACTCATACGGTCCAGCCCTTGCGAGAGCGGATACATACATATAGATTTAGACAACTAGGAAAACATTGAAACCACAAGTTACAAGTATAATGAAATACAGGTTATGAACAAAACTAACAATAAATAATCATACAAATTTTAATTCAACCTCTCTTAGTAAAATCCTATCTTTATTATTAAATTTGACATAACGCTCAAAAAATATTTCACGCATTGATTCCTAAAACAATAGCGCTATTCCTTTTAGAGGCCCATGTAGCATTATTAATTAGGCTATTATAAGCAGAAAACAAATAGAAGGACGCACTAGCAGACAGGATGAACAGACCTAATACTAGAGTATGATAGAACGTACATTTAAATATAATAGGTACTAGTACGAGCAATGCATATATACATCAATATAACACTAGAGGCACAAACGCAATAATATATAGACTAAAACGTTAAAATTATAATGGTATACTAGACTTTACATAATATAACTAGAGCCCGCAGGGTATCACCATATTTCATTATAATACTACCATAACTTACATAATCATAAATATAATACGTATCTAAGCACGTGGAAGTAGCAAATCACCAAATCTAATATAATTTAACTCAAAACTAGCACAACGGTCTTGAGTACTAACATGAAATAGTTAAATGCGTAAAGATAGTAACCAAATAAATAAGCCCAGCCATGACCGGTATAAAGCAAGGCAAAAAGAAAGTAAGTCTAGTATAGTATATATACGAGGCAAAAGACCAGGAAATACAAGGGACCATAGTGTAAGACTAATCAAGCTACATAATAACAAAGCCAGGAAAACGATATATAATAACCATGATACCCCAAATAGCCCTCCATAAACAAAAACAGTAGAAAAGCAATAAAAGTCTAAAAATACTCTACAAAGAAATACACGTCATATAAAACCTATAAAATAACATTAAAAATAAATATAACAGATAGCAATGCGCAGTGAAAAGATATTCTGATGCAGGTGTACCGGTAGGCGTCATGAGTACTGCTCGGCACACAACGCGATAAGCAGAAAGCTACACATGAGCGAGTGGACTTTATCACCAGACACAGAGAATCGATTGGCTATTCGAGCATTCACCAACTGTATCGAGGAAAAAAGCTTTAAGTAAATATATGTACCTTGAGCAGCTCACCACTCCATGCAACCAAGTAGAGGCTATTAGTCTAAGTCAGTTGGTAAATGAAGTGTGAACCAACCATAGTTACTTCTGAAGTACCGGCGTAGAGCACTAAATATTAGTCGAATCAAAATCAAATTAAGAAATAGAGTGATAATAAAATAAGAATACATTATTACCCATTGTTACCTTCACACACACAATTTTGGGTTATCGTTAATCTAGGAATAAATTACGTGAGAATATCGAGATATCAGTTTTGTTAAATGTATTCCAAGCTTTAACTGTATCTTATGGACAAGTACAATGAGAATAATAGCAAAGACTATATGTTAATCACATAAACACGCCAGACACATTTACTCTGACACTTGAAACCACCCTACAGATAGTAAGCTGGCCCGCAAGTCGAAAAAATAACACGATAAAAGGAGATAAGGGTATAATAACTACAAGAAAAAAAACCGTCACGCCACCACTAGCATGTACTAAATAAAAGATATATAAAAATATAGAAAAACATTAAGATAATGATATAAAGATAGAGGATAAGACCACTAAAAAAGTAAATAAGCCCTATACGAAAAGGAAACTACATGATAGCGGATCAGGAACCGAAGCTTAATTATCATATATATAGTGGAGGGGATAGTCGAGTAACGGTACAAAACGGGGTGCATAGTATGCCAGAAGGGATTATAGCCCATATAAGATATAATATATATACTATATTATATATAATATATATATGGCATAAATGCAGAATTATAATTTTTGAATTTTCTTTCTTTTTATTATTTGATTAATTTATAACTAAGAAAAAAGATATAAGTAATTTTAAATTCAAGGATATAGCAAAACTATACCTAGGTTTGAAGGTTTAGGTGTTTGGCAACGCACGAAAAATCTCATCTAAAAGCTAGTAATAAATGGCAAACGTGTTTGGACGCCCACAAACTAACTATCCATATTAGGTGTAAGTCTCACGCTAAAGACAACGACATCCGTCCATTCGATAAGTGCGCAGCCTACAAGTGTATCGGGGTTAACATTCTAATACCGATAACAGGGTAGTGTATAGGAGATAAGAAGTGTAGGTTATAGCGCGTAGAATCAACAAGATTTGAATGACTAAGTCATCAGAGATAAGAGATAAAAAAAGCACTTATTTTATTATTATAATTGGAAATCATTAGATGGGCCACGTTCGTGAGGTATGTTGTCTAACCATAAGCAGACTCAGTATGGACTGGAATCGCTATTGGAGCAATAGAATGTGCTGAATGGCGATGTTAATATATAATAAAAAAGAGAGATAGATAATATATATAATAAGATAATATGATAGATTATATATAGTATAATAAGATAATAAACCTGAAGAGAGTGACTAAATAATATAAGTATAATAGAATATGATAAAATAATTAAATATGAGAGGAAGAAAACACAGCGCACACATAAGAGAGGAACAAGGGCGGTAAAGATGATAGCATAAAAACATAAAACAACGAGGAATAAAGAAAGAATAATAACTAATATAAAGGAATAGTAAAAGTGAGTTAACTTCAGTGCAAAATAAAATACTAAGAAACGCCACTCACCCTATGCGACTCAAGCCAGCGACTACTGAAACTTTGCGTCCTGAGACAAAACAACATACGCACTGAACACGCCAGCTTGACTCTGTATGATTCAAAAACCTGCATCAAACTTCCATATCACTCGTAGCCTGCACACATAATAGTAATACCAACTATAATATTACCCGTATATATAATATATTAATATAATATTATATTAGAACGGCCGCCTAAGAACGGATAGAGTTCAGAGTAGATAAACTACACCCGTAGCAGCACTACATGCGGCGAGATCCAATAAGGGTATAGTAACTATTAATATAATAGAAAAAATATAGGCAACATATTACGCATATCAGACACCTATATAAGGGTAATAAATGAAAAATCAGGAGCGTATACGGAGGCAGGCACAGCGGACTTTCGGGGCACAATGTCGACGTCGTACAGAGGCAATGACACCCACAAAAAAATACAAGAAGCAACACTAATGAAAGAAAAATATAAATATCACACATACTCCGTACCGCTTAACACTTAGAGTCACTAAGGAAGAAATAAATCGTCTCAAAATGTACTATATACAAGAACACGCTATGGGAATCTCTTACACATTAGACTCCACATTATATTCTTTCGTCCCCAAAGCGACCAGTATCTGCTGTCTATAAGCAATCATGACCCTGGGACGCACCCAACTTCGATTGTTGTGCTTCCACACAAAAGCATGTAATCATATCAGATGCTATTGCTCAAAAATACGGGTTGTCATCAGCAGAGCGAAGCGCTGAACAGCAAGACAAGAACACTATATTCTTATTTTTCCTCATATGGGACAGATTTGCGCACACAAAAGGCACCTCCATCGAAAACACGTCATAAAATAACTATCCTGCCCAAACCGCTGCTAAGACCATGGCTTGAGTGTACTCATAAAGTAAGACGTTTCGCCCTGTATGCACATAGACCAATACGCTAAAAACAAAATAACAAGAGAAAACACTAAATTCTCTTTCGACAAATTAAGATAAAAATCTGTATTTAAGGAACAACCACACACGGAAAGGCCGCAAATAGCAAAATAACTAAGTACCCACTCAACGATCATATCAGCGTAAATACTTAATATACCTCATAACTATATAAGATATGAGACCGCTAACTCAAACATACTATTAAACAATCTAAAACCACTATATAACGTAAAGACCTCCGCACGCCTTCACTAGACAAAAGGACGTAAGTAATATACCAGTATATAATACATAATAAGCATAGTATCAGGCAACCACGCGATACACAAACGCATAACATAACGGCGGCAAAATATACAAACGCACAGACAATAAGCTTCATACAAACTACCCGTGATATATTGAAGAAGGAGAGAGAAGCAGAAAAAGAAACAATGACGACCAGCCACGGAAGCAATAAAACAAGCCAGCACACCAGGACAGAACGACGAAAGACCACAGCGCACGACGCACAAAAGAGAGCAAACCGCGGAGAGAGAGAAGACAACGAGAAGAGAGAGCCAAGATAACGTCACGAAACAAGGAGACGACGCAACGAGGCGCACAGAAGTGCAACCGGAGAAGAGTACGAGAAGAGGAGCCGAAGAAGAGGAACGAAAGAACATAGACAGCAAAGGACCGATGAGAAATAGATGAGTAATCACACCGCCGAAACAGGAAAAGCAGCAACAAGAGAATCCTGAGCCAGAGAGAGAAGTAGCAACAGACGAGACAGAGAGTACCAAATATATCAAATATTACCAATATATTTGATAAATAATAATAGTCATCCAATTGTTATGATAAATTATTGGCAGCTGACACCTCTTTTGCCTGTAATATACAAATCTTGTAACTCAACTAGAATTGCCGAAAAATAGTTAATATTCAAATTGGCATCTGTTGCTTCATATTATTTATATATAGCTTGAGAAGTGCAGGCAGTGAATTCTTACATTTATAACTCAATATGTATAAACGTCCGGTAGATGAATAACCCTTAATGTATGTCGCACCACTCCTAGAAAAAATCAATACTGAAAACAAGAAAAATCATATAGTAGGCCCCGCCACACCTACACCCATATGCCTATACCTATAATTATAAATATTATAAAAATAATAAATAAAATATTATAATATAATAATATATAATGAATAAAATAAAATATAGAATATAATAATAAATAATAATAGAAAATATATATATAGTAAATATATAAGTAAAAATAATATATATATATATAAAGATTATATATATATAATAGATAATGATATATATAATATATATAGATAATATATTGAAGATGCCTCACCCATGGTTTTCGAGTGACACGGGAGCACCGCCAACTTGATAGAATAAATAGAAGTAGAAAGAGGGTAAATTAACAACTTATATATATATATATATAATAGTTAGTATATATATATTAGGTAGGATATATATATATTATAGATATATAGTATATATAATATAGTAATATTATATATATTAAGGGAACTACTCCTTTAAAGGGATGTTACATAAAAAGACATATCGAAAAGTGCGCCTAACCGACTTACTGCAGTGTCACGTGTTGACTATAAACTTCCAATAGAAGGCAGGGAAAGAGATTTGCAATGTTGTGGCTTTAGGTTTTATATCATGTTAATGTTTTATATGTTAATTTGTTTAAATTATTGTAATTTATATACATTTATTTTAGCGGCTCGAGCCCGACGCGGTGGGCACAGAGGGGACGAAGTCCCCCGTCGTCCCCACGCTTGATAGTCGAGAGACCCTGACTTCTTTCCATCTTTGCGCATTTAATCTTGGGTAGTTCCTTTCAGTTAAAAAAATAAAAAACTGTTATTGGCAACCTAAACGCCTCTATTGCTTGAAATAATCGAAAAAATCGATTGATTACATCGCTTGTTCGATATATATCGGTTAACATCCTTTAAAAGGCGACAAGTTCCATATAATATATACTATATATAGTAATATTATATATATATATTATATATATATAGTATATATATAATAGTATATATGATAGATATATATATATAGATATATATATATTGATTAAAGTAAAATAATGAAGATATCACCCTGCTGGGATTGAACCTTGGCCCTAGCAGATAAACCCGTATGTGTTTGACCACAACCCACGATGACTAAAAAGAAGAAGTAGAGAATGTCTTCCTATGGTGGAATCATAACACCACCAAGACAGGACACA
>JABUQX010083471.1:0-17500 GCA_015478945.1 Trachelipus rathkii | reverse complement strand
ATATTCCTTATGTTGCGTATATCTATTATTATTTCATTTCTCATTGTTAATTTATACTTCCAACCATATCTATTATAATATATTATTCCGATAAAAAATTTTTCTCCGTTGTGTTTTAAATTACCACCCCATTTCAGTTTATTAATTACAATTATAAAATGTCATTTATTAAGGATACTCTATCTCATTAATTATATCCCTGTATTTCACACACTATTTATATACTATTCTTATATCTTCTCTAATTTCTACTTATTACTAAATTGACATATCTTCACATAATCCGCAAATAATAGTTATATTTTATCACTTCTCCATCCACATCGGCGCCAATATGGTCTAATCCCATTTGATTGCTGATGTAAAATATATCATGCTCTGTTAGTTCAACTAGTTGTTGGAGAAGTCTAGACCATCTTTGATATGATATTTAAATTAGACAACGTTCCTATATATATCTATTTTTTCATGCAATAAATCTATTTTTTATCCTAGCCTATTATAATTTTCTTTAATTTTACACCTAATATTTTACTATTTATTATTAATATTTTAATTATCTTTTATATTTTATATATTTTACTATTTCAATACTTTTGGTTAATTGGACAATAGTCCTCTCTCTCACTATTTATATATTATATTTCCCATTTAATTCACAAATTCCCTATAATTAAAACTTTAATGAACCGTATCAAGACTCTAATAGTAATAAATAGATTGTTCAACAAACACATGTGAAACGAGCGGATGAAACCAGGTTCAAATGTCCCGGTTCGTAAGCGATGAACAATAATATGCAATATTCTACGTGATGAGGAAGATGTCTAACCAGCCCCCGTGACACAAAAATTACCAAGATAACATATAAAATAAGTAAAATTATTATCACGCACAAATATTCAGCAATAATAAATCACCATAAGGTGAAACAATCACTCAGGCAAGCCAAATTAGCTAAACGAAGCAAGTACGTAATTAATATCAGTATTACAAACTAATCAAATACCATAAACCTTAGTAGCTCACTAAATTATGATATATAGATATAGAGTAATAATCGTAAATAATGCCACGCTAACATCAAGACGGCACCAACACCGCTACGAGCCAATATTAAAACATATTGAGAACTACTCAGCACGCATACAAAGTAATACCACTATTACAATATAGTGACCAGTACGTAGCGGGCAAAAACGGAAAAAAGGATAACTATACCCGTCCGATCAGTGCAACAAGCGTAAAAGATATATAGTTAATACGCGGATTACACATTTATTCGTCTTGTGATTACTGAGTACTACAAATATGTAAGGTTCAACCGAGAAGCGAATGGGAGTACACATAACTCATATGGAACGAGTTCTATAAACTACCAGTATCACGAAAATTATGTAATAAATTATAAAAATATTGACCCTACTGCGTACACGCATGTATGTGATTTCTCTACAACACCGAGCACGACTAGCTAGAAGGTAATAATACAGAACGTGAATAGCGATAATATCCTCACACAAATGGGGACAACTTAAGTATATAAGTAGCTTATAGCACTAAATATACACTGTAATCAAATATAGTTACCTAGTAACTCATAAGTAAAAACCTCAGACTACTATCTATACTACATAGTAAAAATAGTTAGGTACTCAATACTGCTACTGCACCTAAGATAAGTACTAGGTACGTCAACTATAGGCTAAAGCCTACATAAATATATATCGTATACGCCAGCCGAGGAAAATAATCACAGAAATATAGACCTATAAAATCAGATATATAGTTATATATAGTAGAAGGGGTATGGCGTCGAACAAAAAAATACATATATAAGCCCCAACTATTATGTACTATATATCAGTAAGAATATAAGAATTAGCCTACATTAAGAACTAGGATAGCGTCACCACTAGCGCTCTAGAAAATCTACAGCAAGAATATACCACCCATAAATTCACGTAGCGGCCTAAGCGTAACAACTACACTACAAGCGCTATCACTCACTATATAGAGTATGATATAATACACATAATAGACTAATATAGGTGAGCTCAACTCACGCTCTACCGTTATATAAGTAAAGGTAAATAAAAACAGGGTAAACCCCGGCAAATAACTATCACGGTATTTTATATCAACGACGTCAGATTGCTATCTGAACATTTCAAGATAATAACACGATAATTAATTATCAAATGAAATATATTAACTCATCTCTCATATCTCATTAAAAATGAATCAATTTCAAAAAACCAACTTAACTGTCTCCGTCATAATAAGTACAAGCCTCATATTGGAAATACAGAAAGTACACATGTCACTCTCACCTAATAATAAAATGAAACGTTAAAAATATAATTTTAAAAGGGTTAAAAATATTAAATAGATCATAAGCTACACAAATTTTCTTTTGACTACAATAGTAAAAGCCAATTACATTAAATGAGAAAGTATTCTTACTCTAAATATTTAACGTGTGAAAAATAGTGTTCTCAAAAGAAAGGGAGGTAGTAATAATATAAAACCATAAGTCACCAAAACCATTCATATTAATAAGACGAATAAAAGTAATACCATCGATAAAAGCGGAAAAGGACGTAATAAACTATGAGACCTCACTACATAATAGGCATATACAATTATCATAAAGATCACGATACTAACTACATCACTATAATAGAACGGCCCAAAAGGGAATATAGTATATAAAAGAAGTAACATAACGCAAACCGATCAGTAGAGTACTATACCCTAAAATACTAAAGCATTCATATAAGTATATCTGTATATAATAAGGTAGGATATATATCTAGCTATACACAAAAAAAACGGAATACCATACATAGTACCCTAAAGTAATACCTTAAATAAGATATAAAAAGATATATATAAATAAAATAAATATAAGATAATATATCAATAAAATAATTAATATAAATATAAAATTATATTATATATATAATAATAAAATAAAGTAGATATTAGATATGTAACTACGTAGTTGTTATTAATTATTTTGATTTGTATAAATTGTTTGTTAAAGTTTTATAAGAAAAAATTTAAAAAATTCGAACGCAAGGTGGGGGAAGAGGATATTTCATAAATCAGGCCCTGGCCATCAAAAAATTTTTAATAAACTACCTTTAATAATGAATGCACCTCAATATTGTAGAAGCAGATAAAATTGAATGACTCAGAGTTTTACTCCACTATTGAAAAAGCAACTTTGCTTCACACACACAAAAAATAGATAAATGAAGTAACGAGGGAAAATACTGTAATTAGTTTAAGGTATTTTTTTAATAAGGGGAATCAACATACAAAAGTTATAAATCTGCACTCGAGGTCCTCAGGTGGCAGCAATCAAAAACAAAAGCCATTTACACTAATGTAGGCAAAGCCTAAATGCACAAGATAACCCTGTGTAGGTATAAAAACTAATTTTTTAAAATATATTTTAAAAAAGAGCCAAAAGCAAGGAAAAAATAATTGAAAGAATAATGAAATTTTTTAAATTTTTTATGCAATATTAAAGCAACACAAAAGAATTTAGCTAACGAAATAAAAAAAAATTTAAAAATGGAGGTTAAGTGAGATTTGACAACTTGGGTGAAAGTTCGTGTGCCAAGTATTAAGGCAACACAAGGACTTGAGCGACCACGTAAAAAGATTAACTAACGGGAGTTGTGGATTATGACACGTTGGTCGTCAAATTAAAAATGTTATGGAGATTATGACCCAATCCGATAAAGGGTAAGCTGGGCAATATATGAAAAGACCAGATATCACAAAATCCAAAATTTATTTCTTATAAACTTATATCTTTTTACAAGGTCAAAAAATAAAGAAAAAAAAAAAAAAAAAAAAATAAAAAAAAGACGGTACCACTTTCGCTCGATTGGGTTTGAAGTTAGCCAATGAATAGTGAAATATAACTGTAATATACTATATATCATATATATATATATATATATATAAAAAAAAATAAAATATTATTAAGATATAATATATATACTAATATATATATATATAGTAATATAATATATATATATATAGTATAATAATAATATAGATAAAAAGGATATTAAAATTAAATAATAATGTATATAATATAAAGATAGTTATAATATAAGATACTTATATGATATTATTATAGAATAACCCAGTGGATCTGTAATGGACTCGGGCTATGTAACTATATATATATATATATATATAGTAATAAGAATATAATAATATACTATAATATATATATATAATATATATAGATAGTACAATTAACTAGTACTAATATTTATATATATAGTATATTATATATTATAATATCAACCAATATATCATATAATATATAATATATATATACAAAAGAAGAAATGAAAGAATATTTAATCGGACTCTGTGATTCTACTTACATTACTAAAGAGGCCATAATGCACATCAATCAAAAGAATACGGCAAGTTTTGATTTATATGATAATATTGGGACGAAAGACTTGTGTGTGTAGTATAAATATAATATAAAAATTATTTTTAAAATTCTATTTTAATGAAAAAGGTACGAAGATTTATTTTGAGACTAAAATACAGGCGTTCGTGTTTGTTTCAAAATTATAAAATAATATGTTATGCAAATTTAATTCTGAAATTTACCGACAAGTCGAATCACGTATATATCGAACAAGTGTAGTATAAAAATTTTAATTTAAGATTGTTGATAAATATATATACTTTCGGAGAAGTTGACAAAGATGAAAAAAAAAACTCTGTCAAGTCTCGAATGTATGAAACAATATAATCTGATCAACTTTTTTTTTTACCAAACATAACGAATAACAATTAAAAAATATAAAGCCCTATAGACATTTCAGTATAACTAAGTACTACGAAAGAGCAAACAATAAATAATATAACTAATAATAATATCAATCATAAATATAAATAATACTAAAAAAAAAAAATAATAAATCAGATAATATATAATAATAATTAATAATAATAATAAATAATAATAATAAATTAAAATAATAATAATATAATAAATAATAATAATACATAATAATTAATAATCATAATAATAAAATATAATAAATAAAAAAATAATAATAATAATAATAATAATAATAATAATTAATAATAATAATAAATAATAAATAGATAATAATAATAATAATAATAATTAGATAATAATAATAATAGTAATAGTGAATAAATAATAATAATAGAATAGAGTAATTGTAATAAAAGTTAAAGAAAAAAAATTAGTATTAATAAACAATAAAAATAACCAAATAGAAGTCTCACGATAGCAGATACGAAAGGCAATATACTAACTAAACAATAAAAAATAATAATAAAATAATTAGAATAACAATAATTAATCAATAATAAACATTGATTACCACATAAGTTATTTTAATAACAATTAAAAAAAATATAATTTTATAACTCTAAAACAATGAGTAATTTATTATCATTAATAATAATTAAAATAATAATTATTATCATTAATAATAATTATAATGATGATAATAATAATAATTAATTAATCATTAATAATAATAGAATAATAAATAAATTAATTACCAATAACAATTATTATTTGTAGAATAGTTATCTATTGAATGCAAAAGGCAATCCAGAGGAAGGACAAATTTTCCATGATCAAAAACTTTACTATTCGTATTCTTATCGTTGTTCTTTGCTTCTATAAAGAACACAGATAAGATGGTATACGAAGAATAATGAAAATTACCACAAGCAATGTGTTTCTGATGGAGATTCAATAATTATTTACTATGGACAGAGGTGAAGCCTATACATATATAGTGGGTATCTATTCTTGAATCTACCACAGGGAAAACTATGACTATCAAATCCCACTATATAATTACAATGATAAGCATGCACGATCGATTGATGATAAACGCCAACATTCAAATGTTACACACAAATTTCGAAACTCAGCCAAACTGTTGATTATTATAAATTTTAATATTATCACGTGAATGTATAGTTGAGATAAGACATATATACTATAAATAATATATAATATAATATATAGAAATATATATATAATATATAATATAAATAATATAGTATTCTATTTAGAATTAATATAATAAAAATAGATATTGATAACTGAGTATTACTACTTATAATACTATATAAATAATAATATATATATAAATAATTATAATATAATAGTATAATATAATAGTATACAGAAAATATATATATAAAATAAATAATATATATAGTATATATATAGTATTAATTATATTTAAATATATATAGTAATATTTATATATATTATGATATATATATATTATTAATATATATAAATAATATATATAATAAATAATATATATAATATATATATATATATATAAATATATTAAGAATAGATAATAATAAAAAATATATATATATAATAGGATAATATATACTGAAAAATAAAGATATATATATATTATAATATGATATATAGATATTATATATATAGATATATATAGAATATATAATATATATATATATATATAGTATATATATATATATAATATAGTATCATTATTATAATATATATTATATATACATATAAATATATATATACCCTAGTATAATAATATATATTATATTATAATTATATATATTATATATATAACTATATATATATAATACCCCTATATATATTAATAAATATGTTATACAAAATATATATTAATATAATATATTGTAAACAAAAATAAGAAAAATAATATACTAATGTTGTTATTAAAAGGTAAGTTTATTTTGCAAAACATCAGTAAATACATGGTGGTTTATTTGCTCAATTATTATTGAAGAAGGTGTTGATCACTAAGAGAATGATCAACTGTGAGTAGTAAAGTTAAGACGAATTTTATTATTTCTAAATTAATATTTTTATTTTTATATTATATAATTTACTTTATAATTATATATATATCTAAGATTATATATTTTTATATATATATATATATAATTAAATATAATAAATATATATATTAGGAGTGATTTCTAATTACAATATTTAAAGGGGAATGTTACAAATGATACTTTTATGACAAGAATCACTCTATGATGACTCCTGAAATATAAAAATATTTTCCGCCATGGAAATTTGACAATTTTATTTTATGAATTTTCAGTTATTTTTTTTGACTTATTTTCTTTGTTTTTGTTCTTTATTTTTAACATATAAATTTTAATATCAATAAAAAATGGTTCCCATTTTTTCATTGATGATGCAGTAATGCTACATGTACTAACTTTAATTTAATTTTTGATTTTAACAGAGACAAATTTTTCCCTTTATGAAATATTTATTATAATGAATTTTACTCTTTCAATTTCTACGTTTTTGCTTACTTTTCTTTTTCTTTTATTTTTTTTATTATTATTTTTCATCCAAATCTTTGAATTGAAAAATTTCTTAATTATTCCCTTTACATTTAAATTTCTCAAAAATCTTTTATTCTTCCAATTTTACCCTTTAGCGTTTTTACCTACTTTTTGAGTGTGATTTTATAGTTTGTATGTTTAATGAAATAAACATAAAGCCCAGTCTACATGGCGTTGTATAAAAAGTGAGTGGAAATATTATACTTTTAAGCTTTCACCGAAAAAAGAGGAGTTAAAAGATAGACAAAAATCTCGAAGATTCTCCATCCTACACAAATCTAGACCTTAAATTTAAAGCAAAGTAAAAGGCGATTTGAAAGGTGATTTGTACAGATATTTGGTCTGGTAATAAAAACCAGCCACCAAATAACCGTAGGCGAAATCGAAATCATTTCAAATCTTTACGGACTGTTCTATAAAAAATACTATGACTTTATGCATGAATTTGTGGGCCTACTTTCAACAAAATCGGTTCTAACTGAACGGAACTTGAACTTGAACTAACTGAACGGAATTCCTAAGGTTGTCCAGAAGGCATAATAACTATGACACTACCTATGTAAAAATTTCCTAAGAAAACTGTTTATCGAAGGAATAATTAATTTCAAGGTTCCACTCTGGAATTATAAAAAAAAGATCCAAGAGCCCTAAATTAAGGTCGACATATCGCTTCCGAAAATAGCGATGATTTCTCTAAAAAATGAAATTAGAAACTCGTCTGAAGGATAAGTCTCGTTAAACCTTTTTATACTACTTTATGCTGCATTTGGTAAATAAATCTGGTAGAAATCTCTTGCGACTCGGAATGCAAATTAAACGGGAGGAAGGAGTCTTTGACGAAAAGCAGTAAATTAAGAATAATAAACCTCAGCTCGTGCTTGCTGCTTTTATACTCAATGGGAAAGACGCCGATGTGGTTAGTTAAATAAACATCAATTTGAATTATTAATGTTTTAATGACAAATTTACTATTAAAGGATAGCAAATATAAAACTATATAGTAAATAAATAAATTTGTTGAACGAACTATTTTAGATTTATTGTAAAATCTTTAGAATTTACAACAGAAACTTTTGGCAACAATCCATGTTGTTAGATTGTGCCTTTATTCAGGTAGAGAATTATATGATAAATATAACTTTTTAATTGAAGATGATTATCAATTTTAACAACAACCATCAGAATCTGTAAATTTTTCTGATTAATTTGATATAAAATTTAAATCTCTTGGACAACCGTTGGGTAAAATATGTTGATATTTCGATATAGAAAAATAGGGGTCATTTGACCCGAAATATCTTGACCTTTCGGTTGAAGGAGGTCAATGATACTTATACAAATAAAAAATGAATATGTTAGGATCTTTTTGACCTATTAATCAAAACCGACACTGTTGAAGCACCGCTGTAACTAGGGAAAGGGGTAAAAATTTCCAAATGTGAAATTTTCAAAATTTGAAGGCCTATTTTTACAGGCGATTCGTTATGTTTATAATTATTTAACCACAACTCTGATCAATGTCAAAATTTTTCAAAATGTAGTTCTAGATACTTTGTATAATTAAGGAAAGTTTGGGACTTTAAAATTTTGGAAAAGAGAGAAAATCGAATACAGGTTACTTGTATCAGTTTTTTATTTAAGAATTTTGAAGATAGAAGGTTTTATATATATATATATATATATATATATATATATATATAATTATATATAGTATATATATATATATATTATAATATATACTCATATATATATTATATTTATATATATATATATTTATTATTATATATATTATATTATATTATATATTGTATATATATATATATATAATATATATATAGATATATTATTATTTATATACTTATATATATTATATATATATATTATATCATAGTATATATATTATATATACTATATATTATATATATTATATATAGTATATATTATATGAATATTTATAGTATTTATATATAATATATAGTATATATATATACTATCATATATATATATTATATATAGTATATATTATATATCACTATATATTATATATATTATATATATATATTATATATATATATATATATATATATATTATATTATATATATATATATATTTATATATAGTATATAATATATATATAATATATATTATATAATTTATATATATATATATATAATATATATATAATATATATATCATATATATATCATATATATAACTATATATATATACTATATATATATTATATTTATATATATATTAATTATATATTATAGATTAATAAATATATATTATATAGATATATATATATATATATATATAATATATACTATTATATACTATATATATTATAAATATAGTATATAACTTTATATACTATATAATATATATATATAATATATATGTATATATAATTATAACTATATATATAGTATATTATATATATTATAGTATTATATATATATATAATTATATTAAATATATATATATAGTATACATATATAAAATAATATATATATAAGTATATATCGAAAAATATGATACATTTTTAGTTGAAAACTTGGTCATAGTAGTTATGGACATAAATAAGAAGATACGGATAAAAATTCTTGACAAAATGATGAATGGGGGCGGGGGCGTCCAGCCCCCAACCCTAATTATTTGAGAGGGAATGAGTTAGAACTTGCCTTTCAGAAGTGAAAATGCTTTACTAGTTTTTAGATAAGAATGTGACGAACTATGGGAATTTAAAGGCGCGTAGGCGAATTATCAAGGAAGAATGGTAATAATACGGTAGTAAAAGCTTGTGGGTAAAATACTTTTGAAATCTATATATAATATAATAGTATAGTATAGTAAAATATATATATAGATTATATATATATATATCTAATATATATATATATAATAATGATATATATTATTAATATATATATTAATAATATATATATTTAATACAGTATATAATATGTATATATAGTGATATATATATACAAATATATTAAGTATATATATTATAGTATATATTATAATATTATATAATATATATTATATTCTATATATATATACTATTATATATATATATATATAGTATATTATATTATATGTATATATACGTAACATTAAGAGTATATATTATATATACTATATATACTATATATATTATAAGTAATATATATAATATACTATATATACTATATATAATATACTATATATATATATACTAGTAGGAGGGATATATATAGTATATATATCTTTTTTTTTCTATATACTATTATATATAGTATATATAGTTTATTCTGATATACTATATATATAAATCTACTATTTGTAACTATATATAGTATAAATATATATATTAGTTATATACTATATATATATATATATATATAAGTACTATTATATAGTATAGTATTATATATACTAATATATATCATAGTTATATATATATATATATAAATATGCATATATATATATATGTATATATATTTATATATATATATATATATATTATATATATATATATAGTATATTATATTATATATAAAATATCTATATATCATATTTATACTATATCATATTAATATACTATATACTATACTAATTATAGTATTAATTATAATATATATATATATAATAATACTATATATATATATATAGATATTATTATATTATATATATATATATATATATATAATATATATATAATATATATATATAATATACGTATATATATGTAGATTATATATATAATATATATATATATATATATATATATATAACGTATATATATTATATATAGTATATATATATTTATATTTCCTATTATATATATATATAGTTAAAATTATATATATAGGTATATATTAATGATTATATTTTATATTATAATAATATATATATATATAATATATATATATATTATTATGTATTTATATAGTATATATATATATATATATGAAGTATTACATATATATATTATGAAATATATATTATGCACATACTGATACATTATTCGCCATATTAATATTTATACTTAAGATATATACAGTATAAATATATATATTATATTATAAATATAACTGCTACACATCGTAATTACATAATAATTAATGAATAATATATTATAATACTTATAATATTAATTAATATAATTAAGGATATATTAATATAATTTTTATATTAAATATTATTATTATATTTAAATATTTATTATATTTATATTTTAAAATTATTATATATATAATATATATATATATATATAATTATATTTAATTAATTAATAATATATATAATCATATATAGTATAATATATATAGTATTATAATATATATATAATATTATATTATAAAGATATAATATTAATATAGTATATATATTATATATTAATAGTATTAAATACTATATATATATATATATATTAATATACTATATATTATAAGATATATATATATAGGACTTTATACGTATTTATAATAAATGAATATAGAAAATGTGAATTCGAGTGCGAGAGCCCTAATATATAAGAGGAGTACTTTACTTCCCTAAGACCTTTACTAAATGTATAAGTACTGTGTTTTGAAATTTTTTGGTTATCAACAAAATGACACCAACTCACAGAAGCCATTTTATATCACAATAAAAATTTTAATATTATATATGATTATATATATTATATAGTTATTAGAATAATATATATATATATATAACTAATATATATAATACTACTTATAAATATATATATATATATATTAATATATATCATTTATATAAATAGTAATATACTAGATATAAGTATATACATAATATAATATATTATAGATATATATAATTATATAAATATATATATAATATTTGTTGAATATTAATGTTATTAAAAGTTCATTATTTATTTTTAAATAAATAAAAAATGATTGTTAAGTGCATTCACGATCCCATCAAACACAATTTCAGGTCACAACCACCCGCGAATACAATCATTTGCACCCTTTTTAAATACTGGCCACAAAGTGGATGAACATATAAAACACTTTACACCAATATATAAATAAAATTTTCCCATGTGTATATATATTCTATAAATGAGTATATATAATATATATATATAATAATTATATGATTATATAAAATATAATATTTATAATAATATGTATATATATGATGTGATGTATACTATATATATATCATATATATATATATATTATAAGAATATTATATATAAGAAATTATATAATGCCCATATACTATATAGATTATATAAGTATATACTATATATGATAGAATATAGTATTAGTTATATATATATATTATATATATTATTATAATAGTTATAATATATATAAATACTTATGAATTTTATTAACTATTATTTATATTACTACCATTATATATATATATATTATAGTATATACTATATATATATAAATATATATATATACCCTCGGGTTAATATTTAAGTAAATATACTAGGCTTAAAAGTACCTCATAATAAATATATAATTATTATATAATAATAATAATATAATCCTGATCATTAATACTAATTTAATATATTATAACCCGCCCGCCAACTGATACATAAGCTCGTTAAAGGTTGAGGGGCGTAAAAGATTGAGCCCACTTTCAGGCTACATAAGATACTTATCAACGGTAGAGGTACGAGGGGAGTAGCTTGAATTGGGTTGTTAAAAAATAATGCTCACTTACAATCTATTTTCATTGATTCATAAGGAGAAATAATTAAAATGAAATTTTAACATAGTTGCAATCCAAATTATTTAAATAAATTAAGCAATATAATTAATTAAAAAGCTTATATTTTGCTATTTAGACTACCTTTCTCATTCAATTGATGCACCAAAGATACAGATTAAACAAAATTTCCCCAACACCCCCACACAAGTGACCCGTCACGACGGGGCGCTCAGACCGCGTCACGTAAAACTACGCTCCCATCTCAGGCTCCCTCCGAGACAGTTCGATATACATACGATACTGATGTTCTAGTTTTTTTTTCCAAAGCTCACCAGCGTCAATGTTTTTAACAACACACGTATTTCTTATTAACACGACAAATTTTGTTTTTAATAAATAGAATATCACTTTAATTATATTTCAATAGCAAAGAACGTTTCTTTTGGAACTTTAAGGAAGAGAGCTCTATTTTTATTGAATTTATTGTTTAAGAATAACCAGCAAATAATTCAGCTCGGAAAACAGTTAGCTCAGCTTAATAATTTTGTCAATGCTTGGCTTATGAATTGAGTCACGGATTACCACTGCTCTCTCTCTCTCTCTCTCCTCTCTCTCTCGTCCTCTCTCTCTCTCTTCTCTTCCTCCTCTCTCTCTCTCTCTCTTCTCTCTGTCTCTCTCTTCTCTCTCTCTCTTTCCCCCCCCCCAAATTCGCCAATTGAAAACGAGTTAGTATCCTATTATTATGCGTATAGTATTCAATTATTATTTATTGTATTAACAATCACAAGCAAAAATTGAGTCTAAAATAGAATTGACAATTATTACAATAATTGAATGTAATGTTATAAGATTGACATCTAATTTCATTTTCTTTTAACATTATCTTTTATTTTAGGAAGGCGTTGCGTTACCCTTGCTCTTCACAGTACAAGCGACACTATATATATGAATATATATATATATATATAAATAAGATATATATATATTATAATATATATATATATAATATAATATATATATATATATATATATATATAATTATATATAGTACTATATAAATATATAAAAGAATATAAAATAATTAACATTGATAGCAATTTGCAAAAATATAAGAAAAACTATGATTTTATTTGTATAAAAAAATTTTTTATCTTGATCTCTTAATAACAAAATGATTGATACAACTTCCTCCATTTATATTGTTAGCTTTGATGAACACCCATTAAAGCCATTTCTGATAAACAGGGTTTCTTCAAATGTAAGAAATGAAAAAGTATGTTTGAGCCTTTCAGAAGAACAAGATATTTTTGAGATTTCCTTTTGGACCCGTGAAGTAAAAGAAATAGTAATTAGCCCGAGTCTTTTCATTTACATTCATTCTGACATGAGCATACTCTTTTCCTTATTGACCAAAAGCGAAGTTCTGAAGCAACATCCAAAATGTTTGAAAGTGTTTTTGATGTTGCCATTTGAAAAATCTTCAAATTCCACAACATTACATTTCAATATGAGCTTAAGAGATTGTTTGTCACTAATTATGAGACGTAATGCATAGAACGTAATGAGAGTGAAGGACAAATAAAAGTTAAAAATCATTAGGAGAATACAAGTTAAAGTCATAAACAAACTAGTGGTATAACAAGCTTGTTTTTGATTGCAAACTTTAAAAAATCTGAGTTTTTTTATCAAGAAAGTATAATATCTTGATCCACCTCAAACTTCTCGAATTGCTGTGAATTAACAAATGATTTAAAAAAATTTCACTAGTTTGTAATAATCCATCGTAAATTTCCGACCATCCTTGTGTTCACCCATTCGGGTGAACTTCTGGGTTTCATATTTGTATCTAGGGGATTAAATATTTTCTTAATTTTTTCTAGAGTCCTCATTTGTCTAATCAATATAAACCTAAGCTATACTTATATACATTGTAAATATATTACTTTATTATTATACTAAATTATAAAATAAGCGAGTAATATCGTTGACAGAACAAAACATTTTTCATTTTCCCTTTACTTAACAAACATGAAGAAGGGTTGGCGAAGTTTACTAACCTCACAGACATATTAAAACTCCACTAAGTTAACTGATACGGATAACTAATTGATACAAAATGAAATAATGTAGTATAGACAGTAGGGGGGGCTACAGCCTACCCAATTACCCTATTTTTTTGGGGTTCAGATAATCACACTTCTCTAACTTGAGGAAATTGCTCGTTTATTGATTAATAATGACAGCCAATCAATTCGATGACTTATAATAGGGTTACCGTCGTAGCAAAATTATAAGCAGTACCTTTAACTCCTATGAGCCTTTACTAAGGTACGGTATTTGCGTTTTTGAAATATATATATATTATATTATATTTATATACTATATATAATATATTATATATATAAATATATATATTATACTATAATATATGTAGTTAATATTATATATATTAGATAATTTATATATATATATAATTATTATATTATATATAGATAGTATATTATATATAATATATATATTATAGTTATATATATATATAGTATATATATATATTAGTATATGTAGTAATATATATATATATAATATTATATATATATATATAATATAATATTTATATATATACCCATGAAACACATCACAACACCACCGAACCACAACCTAACTACAACACAACCAGAAGAGGAATGACTAGCAAGATTGATTTTAATGTACGCTCATCCTATACATAGTATACTATACTTAAATTACTTACTATATAATTATATATATATATAATATATAATAATATGATAGATATACTTATAGTACTTATATAATATAATATAATATAATATATAGTTTAGTATAATATATATATATAATATACGTTGCTATTATGTATACATGGTTATATATATATATTATATATATATATATATAGATGATATATATATATATATACTAATATATATATAGTATAGATATATAATATATATAGTATACCGGAATGATTAAATAACTATCCATATATATATATATATAGTAATATATGTATACATATCTATATAGTATAAATTATGTTTATAATACTACGTATATATACATCTGATTCATATATATGTATATATATATATATATAAATATATATATATTATATATATATATAATATATATATTATAATATATATCATATATATATATATATATATATTATTATATAATATATAAATTTATTATAGTATATAATATATATAAAATTTTACTATAGGGTATATTATATTAGTTTTATTACAGTAGTATAATCATATATATATATATATATTATATATATATACTATATACGTATATATATATAATTAAATTTAAGTTTTTTTTAAAAATTTTAATTATATAATAATATATTCTTATAAATTAAATATGATATTATAATATAATATTATATAAATATATATTAGTATAAATATGATATTAGTTATAATAATCATAATAAAGTATACTATTATGATATATAATCAATTATATATAAATATATATATAATATGAATATTATATATATTATAATATATTAGTATATAATTATAATTATATTTATAATAATATCATATATTAATATATATATATATTAATAAATATATAATATATAAGAAATATTTTAATATATTATTATATATATAATGTATATATATATAATAGTATACTTATAATATAATAATTATATAATTAATTTATTAAATTATAGTTTATATTATATATATAGTATAATATAATATATTATATAGTTTTATTATATACTATATAAATATACATATATAAGTATATATCATTATTATATTGTATTAATTCTAATATATATATTATATATATATATTTATATATATATATATATATATATTATTAATATATATATATATTATTAATATAATTAATAGTATACTAATTTATATATATATATTATATATATTTATATTATTTATATAGTATATATTATAATTAAAAAACGATATATATATATTATATAACTAGGTATATATTATAATATTACAAACATATAAGGTATATTAATTATTATTTATATATAAATATTATTATATTATATATATATACTATAGTATATTAATACTATATATTATATAATATATAATATACTAATATATAATATATATATATATATAACATATATATTATATAGCTATATATATATATATATATATATATAAAATAATATTATATATTATATATGATAATAATATATTTATATATTAGATATATATATATAGTATATTAATATTTATATATATAATTAATTATATAGATATATAATATAAATATATATATATATATGATATCATGAATATAATATTAATAATGTATATAATACATCCCTTCATTTACCAATTCTCTTCT
>JABUQX010083470.1:75000-84059 GCA_015478945.1 Trachelipus rathkii | reverse complement strand
TCCATTGAGAGAGATTAATAATATATTATAATATTATATATTATTATATATAATATTATATTAAATATAGTATATATATATATATATATAGTATATATATTATATGTACATATATATATATATAATAATATAATATATATTAATAATATAATATACAATATACAGTATATTATATATATAATTATATATATAGTATATATATAATATATATCTATTAGTATTATATATATAATATAATATATATATTAATATATTAGATATATATATATAGTTATATATATATTAAATATATATATTTATATATATTAGTATATATTATATAATTATATAATTACTATATATATATATAGTAAATATTATAATTATATATATATATATATATAATATTAATATATGTAATATATATATTAATATATATATATATATATAATTATATATATTATATATATCCATATATATATTATATATATATTATATATATAGATTATAGTATATATATATATATAAATATAATTATAATATTATCACTATATTATATATATATATATATAGTATACTATATATTATAATATATATATTATATTGTACTATATATATACGTATAGTAATATATATATATAATATATATATATATAAATATATATTATATATAATATATATATATATATATATTATATATATATACTATATATATTATATTATATATATAATAAGTTTTTATAGGCCCATACAGCTTCTTAAATATTTACATCGCGAGATATCTATCTCAATCTAACTTGACCTCCGAGAATTGTCAATACATCTTGTTGTACTAAATACCTTAATATATATCATCTGACCTATCTTAACTCAATAATACGAAATATATACAATCATATAATCTAGACTATTATGAAAATCCATACCTATCAATCATATCAATCGATCACTACATTAGTGTTGATACATAGTGAGACGGCACCTAACTAGAAATTACTATAATGGAATAAAGTAAACTAGATTTAGACTGATAACAATACATCAATCACATAAACTATTATTATATTACATAATATTAATATATTGGATATCAATACACAGAATAATAAAATTAATACAAATGAATAATAATAGATTACTATATCATCCACACCTTGAATATATTAATGGAGAGTAACAATAAATAATCAATAATAAATAATCTCAATAATATCGAAGGATCTATATAATAAATCAATGAATTATATCAACCACTCAATATTATGAGATTAATAAATGAGATGAATACACCCACAAATCAAATAAAATAATAAGTTGACGTAATATATAATAAAACATTAATTATATTTGTAATTAAAACTAATTAACCAATGATATACACTAAATAACTTGACATCACATCTATAAAATCACTCACATTATGAACTAGTCTGACTGAGTTGTTATTAGGTATTATTTTATATCTCATTATATCTATATAGGTATCACTGCACCCAGCTGCAAAGGTGGTATTCAGTCAGGAATCAATGTTACCACGATGCACTAGCGTTACCACTCAACCTTACATTGACTGTCTCTTAGCAACAAATTCGGGGTTGACGTGCTGCTCTAGCTACTGTTACTGCTAGTTGAATGACTAAGTTACTTTTTATCTCATTGATTCTCCCTCTCGCGTAAAATTACAGCCTCTAAGATGTGATGTTAGTAGATAGTACAGTCATGTCTCATTAGTAGTTCACTGATTATGTTTTTTTTCCTGTGTATAATCCATTCCCTCCACCTACTTATATAAGCACTGCGCAGTGCTCATCATTGTATTATCGTATATATTGCATCCAAAAGCGGGAAAATTGAAATTAAATTATTTAGTTGATATGGATAACAACACTCATTCAATTATCTCCATTACTGATCCTCCATGATAATATTATTATTATATTGATTTTATGATATTTATATATTTGATTATTGATTTATTTATTCTTAAATTTATATTAATATTTATTATATATATATATTATATTATTATATTATATATTATTATTAATTTATTATTATATTATTACTAGTATTTTGATCTATATATATATTATATTATATAATATAAATCGATATTATATATTATATTATAATTTAATAATTATATATTAATTATATATAATATATATATAGATACTATTATAATATATAAATATAAATAAATAATATAGTATATAATATATATCTATATATATAAAGTTGGAATAAACATTTTGGAAACTTCACAGTAGATTATCAACATACCGTTCTTATCCGCATCCGCTATCCGCATCTATCTCTTTAAAGTATACCGGCTACTCTACGCATCTACTAAGACATAACTATAGTTACAAATTTTAGCATCCGGTCACTCACATCTAATATATATATATATATAGATATAATATATATATTATATATATTATTTATATTACATAAATAAGTATAATATTATATATATATATACCTATGGTGCTCACGTATATCGATAATCATATATATATAGTAATATATATATCATAGATAATATATATATAACCTTATATATATATATATATATTATATAGTATATTATTATACTATATATATATGTATGATTTATGATATATATATATAAATAGTTACTATTACTCAAATATATATATATATAATATACTTTAAATCTGTCCTCCCCAGGAAAGGTACATGTCCTTCTAGGAAAACCACGACCTGTCAGTTGGACCCATCGAGAAAGGTCCCTTGAGTTACACGTGTATCTAACACGGCTAAATCCGCTGATGCTGGCCAGACATATCGCGGGAACCTTAGGAAGTTTTCCCAGTAGTAGCAAAGACACTAATACTCCAATGGTACTCTATTAACGTGCTGAGTGGTACAGAGGCTAAAGTTAATAGATGGAATAGACTCACATACCTCGCTCCACTCAGTCTTCGAACTGACCCTCTCCGCTGCTTAAGACTGAGTTGAGTGACATATATTTTTTCTACATACCATATTATTTTGAAAAGCGGGGGCTGATAAGCGACGGAAGGACGGCTATGCTAGTTATTAACTATATATATAGATATTATAATATTATATTATCATATATTAAGTCGGGTACACATAATAGCTACTCACATAAGGCCCACGTCAATTATATTATACTATATGTCCGACCCTGTAATATTTAGTACGATATACACTAGATCGCTCACTACGTGATAGCGACAGGTGACCTAAGGATATACAAGCCGCTAGTACTGTACAGATATGTTACCTTGACTCAAAGAACATAATATTAGTATCTCCTCTGAGGATATAGAAGTTATACTTGACCTACAGATTTGAGATGACTCTGAATACATGCACATTGCCCTCATAAGTATACACGGAATATATGCAATAGGATTCACATTAATAGTATAACTGTGAACTAATCGCTCATACTATAAATAGGAGTAGTACGTCAGTAGAAAGGCATAACGTAGGAATGAGTGAATACTGAATGGAATTTGTAATAGAAAATGAGGAAAGAAGGTACTGTAGTAATATCATATTTATATATTAGTGAGAGTAGAGTAGTATGTAGTAAATAGACAGATCGTATAGTAGTACGTTGCAAGTAAGTAGAATTTAAATAAAGTAACTAGCTACGTTGATAAGTAATTATAGTAGATATTAATATTATTATCATATATATATATATATATATATATATATATTTATATATAATATTAAATATATATATATATATTAATATAATATATATTATAAATAAATTATATAACAAAGTGAGGAATGTATTAGAGTCTAGAAGAGAGAAGACAACGGAGTAAAAATGCAGCCTATATATGGTTAATACTATAGCATATATTATATATAAGTATACTAGTGATATAGTAGTGAACTAAATGTATAGAATGTATATGTAATATGAGGATAGTAAGCTCAGTATATTACCCAGTAATATAAATATATAGGGATAATATAACACTGATGAGGCTATACATAATATAATACATAGCTACCCTCATCAGTAGTCACTAGGTAAGAACCTACAGTGGACGTTAGTCCAGAGTAAATGATACTAGAGAATAAGCTAATCAGAGTATACATTAATCATGATAGAGTGAAGAGGATGAAATAAATACTAATAGTGTATATAAGGGAATATAGAACTATGGGAGGATAAGATACCGTATATGTAAATTGCTACATATAGTGTGAAATATACGTAGAGATAATATAACAGTAGAGTAAGTATATGAGTGATAGTAGTATATGGTATAGTATCATATCTGGTATAGTGTAGTGAGTTAGATATAAGTATCAGATAGAGACCATAGAATAAGGTTAGAATAGATCTTTAGCTACATAGTAAAATGTATTTGAGGTAGCTAATATGAATCACATTATCTAAAGCATATGGAAGAGTATATAGTATAAAGTTGGATACTTTAGGTATTAAGATGGAGCTACTGAGGATAAGGATAGATATTAACTAGTAATATAATACGAATGATATCTCTGATATATACTTTACTAACAACTAACAAAAATAGGTGATATACTTTCACTATCACCACAATGATCCACTCTGATAGAGCTCCTTATCCAAGAGTCTGGTCTCTAGACGTCCTCGCGAACACATACTCGACCCTCAATCCAGTCATGTCTTTCGTAAATCTGCTGCTGCGTACGCTCTCATCTATCGTGTGTTTCCTACTGTCGTGGTTCACCGCTTCCACACTGAGATCCAACATCTATTTGTTCCTAGACAATATTCCCGACAGGTATATCCAGCATCTTTTCGGAGACCAGCTCCTATCCTCAATCTATTTACGACTTAGCCACATTACCATCGTTAGTTGCTTGCTTTTATAGTTTGTTGCCGATTCATGGAGAATCATTGTATAAATTCTACATCCCTTAATGTCACTCAATCTTTCTAGTCCTCAGGTTTAGAACCCTTTAATAATCAACCTCAGAGCCCTCATTTTCCAAAATGGCCCATCAATATGCCTGTCGACTTGCGAAGTACGTGTTAACTTCAAGGGAGGACATCAGCCGCAGGAATATAGAACAAGTTAACGTTGCTCAAATACAGTATTTTAGACGGATAATATTAATATTTGATCACTCCTATTGGATATATACCTCTGTTCGTTTAAATTAGGAGTTAAAATCGTTTTTTTGCAATATGTTTTCTTTTCTATAATTCCTCAAAAAGCTCACCTCAGTTATGCCTCCACCACCCTCCACAATCACCCCCCACAATATTGAAGAGATGTCATAAATTTCACCTGTCTCACGAGTTGCAGTTCCTTCCGATTCTCCACTGTTATAAATAGTCCTTCACCCTATTTCGTATTTCTGATAAATTTCGTGTCTTCTTTCGGGCTTATTGTTATATCCATATCGTGGCTTACTCACTTTGGTCATTGCCATCTGAATGCCACATCTCTGCAGATTTCAGCTCCCTCCTCCGCTAATTAAGGACTACGTCGCGGCATAGACCAGGGATTGTGCTTAGAGAAAGAAGAAGGAAGATGCCACAGTTTCCCCCTATTAAATTCTCTTCAGAGACTACGTTAGTGCCATGTGAAATAATATTTGAAGAATGAACAGGTATAAACGAGCAGATTCGAAGATACGGTCTCTCCCTTGTAACTTCCAACAATTCACGTAATTCACTGACCCTGAGAAACAAACCCCACTCATCCCCACATAAAATGTCCCTCATTATCTGTGTTGATCTGGAGAAGTGCTAAGGATAATGTGCGTTTATAAATCGGGTAACTTATATAGGACTTAGTATGAGTACAATGCCATATACTCCTCGAGGATCCCCAACACTTTCCCATTAAACTTTTGTATCGTTAACTCATTAATGCCAGCTGTACAATGCATATTTTCACATAGCATTGTCCAAAAACGCCAGCGCATCATGACCATTCTGTTCCATTCATCTATTCAGGTCTTTATTATCACCACACAAACATGTTTCATAATAGAATATTGGACTCTGTTGTGTTTCGCTCAATGTGAACCCGCTCTGAAATCTCGTAATGCCACTCTCCAAGACTTCTCCCTTTACTCGGCTTTGCAGGGTTTTACTCCCAAAAATTCGCTAATTCTATGTGAATATTTCCCTAGCTACGGAGTTCCTAAATTGAATGCTATCAACTCGTAAGAGTAACCGATATAACGCCGGCAATACATCTTTCTATAACCTGTTCGTTAACATAAGTATATAGGAGGCATAATTTAGTATATTATCCTTGTTTCCACGTCACTCCGCAAGCTCTTCTCTCCATGACCTGACATTAATAGGTACTAATCGCTGAACCAGAGCGCATTTAACGCTGCATTTATCCCCTGTAAACTTAAGAGGAAGACTCCGGCACTTAATACAACCGTTCTTAGGTGCACCAGAGGCTTTATCCCCGTCCTGTTTTAGTATTCCGCCAAATTATTACTAGCGCTCTTATTTCTCACACTCTTTCCGATGTGTAAGTGTTTGCTTACATCTTGTCACTCTGTCAGAGCCTCCACCTCCATCCCTGGACTCTCTCAATCTCCTCTTGCACCACCTTCACCCCACAGTTCGAGAAGCAACAACTAAGTCCAAAATACCTCTTTTTTCTAGTTTCCCCAAGTTTACCCCTTCTTCGATCACCTCCCGGCTCTGATTCTGTCAGGATTCGTCAACGATCCTTATTCATTATTGCTGAACGTCTTGGAATTCGGGTCATGCTGATTAAGTTCTCATGCCTGTATCGCCATCAGGTATATGTAATTTGCTTATTTTGTACCTTTCTTGTCCTCCTCCAGCTCTGTCTCAATTCTTTCCCAGGATTGTTTCCTAGTGAAGTTTCATGAGGCGTTCTCTAAATTATATGCTCTTCAGCATTTTTCCTGGCCTCTACGTATATTAGTCTGTCTTCTTCGTTTCTTCTCTTCATCCATAATCTATATTTCTTGTTTTTATTGGACATGACATCTTTTACCTCTTCATTCCACCATACCGTTCTTTTCTTTTTTCCTCTACAAACCTTCTTCACACTCCACACCCAGCACAATCTGTGCCGCTATTCCCATGTTCTCCTTAAAAAATTTCCACTTTTCATTTATCGTCTCTCCAATGTTTTCCACTCGTCTCCTCCCTTCCTTCAAGGTTTTATCAAATCTCTGTTTTACTTCCCCGTCCTTCAACTTTTCTATTTGATATCTATCTTTTTAATCTTTCTGGCTTATCTCTTTCTTTCCATCTCAATATACCTACCACCATTCTGTGGTCAGAGTCCATTGATACACTCGGTAGGCTCTTGACATTTGTGAATACCTTTTTGTTGTAGATAAGTATCAAGTCTATCATCGATTTTTCAGAATATCTTCCTTCCTCAGAGCTCCATCTATACCAAGTCAACTTTTTACTCTCTCCATGCTTAGAGTATGTGTTCATAATAAGCCAATTCCATTCTCATTGGCCAAGATCTATCAACCTTCTCCTTCCTCATTTCTATCTCCCACTCCAAAAGCACCCATCACTCGCTCCTCTCCAGCTCTTTTCGTTCCCACATGTGCTTTCAGGTCTCCCATCACAACCTTTATTTCTCCTCTCACTCTATCATATAATCTCTGTAGCTCTTCTATGTATCTCTCCTCCTCCACTGTAGGTCTTCCGCTGTAAGGTACATATGTTTGTATTATGCTCATCGTTTCTCCCTTAGTTTTTACTGTTATTGCCATCATCCTCTCATTCATCATTATAGTCTCTATCACGTTCTTATATATGCTCTAGGTTTGACCATTATGGCCACTCCTTGTCTTCTCTCTTCCAACATCCCCTTGTATATTATCACATAATCTTCGTGAAATCTTTTTAATTCCTTCTCCCTCCCATCTCGTCTCGCACACTCCCAATATATCCAGTCTTCTTTCCTTCATCAAATCCACAGACTCCTCCTCCGTACCTCTAAGCGTACTCACATTTATAGTCGCGATTCTATAGTTTAGGTCCTTATATCGTAGTCCAGAGGCATGATGAGTCATCAATCTTAGGTCAGTCCTGTTCAGAGGCGCAATATTAGGTTCTTGAGCAGGTAAATTTCAGATAGCGACTCTAGGACCATGTCCCTTCCTAGCCTAGATTAGTCATATGGGTACATGACAAGGACAGTGGGAGTTGGGCATTGTGTACCACATATAAAATATATATATATTATTAATATATAAATATATATTCATATATATATATACTAATATATATATATATTAATAAATATAATATAAATATAGATATATATATATATTAATACTAATATAAATTATACTATGATATATTATATATTTAATTATATATATTAATATATATATATATATATATATATAATAATATATATATATATATTATATATAATATATATATATATATATATATATATACTATATATATATATATATATAGTGTGGGACCGGATGTCAAAATTTGATGTTTGCGGATGCGGATGCGGAGTCTTAAAGAGGATTGCGGATGCGGATGCGATGCGGATGTTTATCTTGAAGTTTGAATAAAAATTAGATATAGATATATATACATATGTATATATATATATATCATATATATATATATATATATATATATATATATATATATATATATATATAAATATAATATATTATATATATATATATACTATATATATATATATACTATATGATATATTTATATATTATATATATTATAAATATATATATATTTACAGCTGTCACCACACTCACGGCAGAGCCCTATTCAGGGAGGCGGGTGTTGTACTCCAAAATTTCATCCGCTGGCGCAAATTACGCAGATGAGCACAGGACGACAGGCTTTAAAGGGAGGGAGATTAAATTCAGCAGGAAACACTAGAAATGAGAGAATTCCACAAAACAGAGGTGGTAGGAAAGAAGAAAGCACCTAACCTGGATTACCAATATCTACACAAAACTCGTGCGGAGACACACCCCTGAATGCTACGAGGGCGTCGAAAGGTGGTGGACGCGAGGTGGTAGTTCCCGCGACCCTGCAGCTGCTTTTT
>JABUQX010083470.1:42500-70000 GCA_015478945.1 Trachelipus rathkii | reverse complement strand
TCAAGAACAGTAACAACTTTTAATCAGGCAACCAAGGGAAATTCAGGCAGACGAAACAATCAATAGTACCTCAAAGAATTCTACGTCTCGTTCGCATAAATTCTTCAAAAAAGTATAAACATTCGGTAAAAAGTATCTTCTATCACCAAAGAAAATAGTTTACCGAAGAGCCAAATTTAAAAAAAAAGTTAGCTAAACATGGAAAGTATTAAATTTTGAAATTCAGTTGTCCCGACGAAGTGTCTCGAGTACGAGCACGAAAGCTCGACGTTTAACTCACGTTATCTGATGTAGGTGATTTTTGCTATTATGGACAGGTGAATTTTTTTTTAATATTTAATTGATGCTGGGTTCGTGTATATGCTTTCATTTTATATATCTCTAAGGGGAAGTGAATCTGTAATATATATATATATATGATGGTAGGGGTTACGTAGGTGATAGGTTATGAGGTATTATATAATTGATGGTATAATGATTATATATATATACTATATAATATATAGATTATATATATATATAAAATACTATATATATATTATAATGTTATATATATTTATATATATTATTAATATTAATAAAATATTATATATATATTATATATAATTATTATGATTAAGATATTTGCAAAATATATTAAATGCATATTTAAAGCATTAAGCTGATGTATATTATTATGAATAAATGTATATATATATATAATATATCATATATAATATTATTATAGTTGGTGTTGTGATATAAAGTGTGGGATATATATTATTATATATTATATATATAAGTATATATATATATATTATATATATAATTAAAAGTATTAAATATATATATAATATATATATATTATATATATATATTAGTACTATATATATATATATACTATATATATTATATATATAATATACTAGTATATATTATATACTATTAATATATATATATAAAATATTTAATAGTATATATATATATATTATTATATATATATTATAATATATACTATAATTATAATTATCATATATTTTAATATATAATTATATAATACTATAATAATATATATATATATAATACAGAAGTCGAAATGTCAAAATACAATTATTCCCATAAACTCCCATGATAAAGATGCCAATAATATTATTTTATATGCATTTAATCCAATGTAGAAAAACATCTTCAACATCCTCATTTTTCAAAAGAAGATGTGAGTATGCGGATGCGGATGCGGATGGAGATTTTGCCGTTAAGTGAGGATGCGGATGTCAATTTTAGGTACGGATGTTCCGCAAATGCGGATGCGGATGCAGATGTCATGTCCATCACTAATATATATATATCTATATATATATATATATTATATATTATATATATATATATTCATAATATATATATATAATATAATATATATATATATATATATATATATATAGATATATAATTAATATATATATATATATATATATAATATAAATATATTATATATATTATATAGATAATAATATAATATAATATAAGGTAATATAAAAATTATGGTAAAAATTTTTGATAACTGATAAGAAATGCAAAAAATAAAGGTAAAAGTTCCTATAAAGTTGGCTAATGTGATTATTTTTCCTTCTGGCGCCTGTATGTGTTTCATTACTAAATATTTTGTATTCTACGAAACCCAAGGTAGGTTTACAAACCCAATTATTTTGATGAGTACTGTTGTGTGTATTGCTAATGAACAATAAAAAAAGTTCATAAAATTTACTATAAATTTAAAATGGCGGCCGTTAAAGTATTTGAGGCGACATTCCATGAAAGCGGATGACTTAGGTTAAAATGTTAAGGAACCAAAAACACCTTATGTTGTACCAGGAATCAATGGTATAACATTTTTAAGTTAAATTATGACTAGATCCAATTTTGCGGCTCGGGCTGAGCCCCATTTTCAGCCCCAAATAAAAATGGACATAATAATCGGAATTTTCAGCCGATTTTGACTAGATAAATAGCCAAAATGTAGCTTTTTTATTACCTTCTAAAAACGTGTATTCACAGGTATTTTTCTGTTCTGTATTCATTGTTTAAAAATTTTCAATTTCGGACAAAAAAGGTTTTGACATTTTCGTATAAACTTCCAGATTTTTCCGAACTGACTTCAAACTTGAAATATCTAAGATAGGTCATTACCTAATATATAGTACAGAAGTTACTTTTCGTTTTTGAGTTTTTTGCCTCAGCATGTCCAATTTCCAACGCCCCTTTTTTTTATTTTGAAATGAAAAATTGCGATAATATTTTATCTTCATCCGAATCAGATAAATTTTCAAAGCATGTGTAGTCAAGGCAAGCTGCATCTTTTTTACTTAGATAATTTTTTGTTATACTCAAAAAAAAATTTTTTTTAGAATTTTCGAAATTTTTTTTTTTTTGAAAATTTGTTCCAAGAACAAATCCAAAATAACTGCATACACAAAAAAATTATAAGTAAAAAATGTGCAACTCCCCCGACTACATAAGCCCTGAAAATTTCATCCACTTCGCCCCAACAGAAAAAAAAATTATCGCATTTGTCGTTTCAAAATCAAAAAAAAAAAAGTGGGTTTTGAAAAATTGACAACGCTGAGCACAAACTCAAAAAATCGAAAACGACTTCTGTACTATTTTGATATAGATCCTATCTATGCATATTGAAGTTTGAAGTCATTCGGAAAAAATTCTGAAGTTGGTACGAAGAATGTCAAAAACACGGGTTAAAAAGGAAAATTCTGAAAGAATGGACTACAGCACATAGAAAAACACCCGAAAACAACTTTTTAGAGGGCAAAAAAAAGCTACATTTTGTGTTTATATAGCAAAATCGGCTGAAAAAATTCCGAATTATGGTTCAACCTTTTAAGGGGGTCGGAAATTTAGGCTACTCCCGAGTCCAAAGAATTGGATCCGTGAGCTTAATAAGAGAGATTTTTAAATTTTAGTAATTTGCAAACATCTCATTTAAATAATAACAGCTCTTCACAAACAGCTACTCCTTCCATTAAAGCATTTCAGCACATTGTTGACCAAAAAACCCCCAACTACTGTATTACAATAAAAGCACTGTCTGGTTTGTGTTACGCATTAACAATGTAACTCATTACTGTGGTGGTCTCTTAGTGTTTCTTCGTTATTGGAATATGGATCGTTAATTACCCATCGTGTATTCATACTCTGAAACTAGCTGACATGGCATCTAATGTATGGGATGCACGCTGCGAATAGTCTCAGCAAGACGTTTGTAACAAGAGAAATATCCCAACCGAAGTTGTCCAAGCACAAGGTTTTTGCCACTATTCATCAACGCAATAGAAATATGAGAAATACTATGATATTTTTGAGTTCAACGGGTTTCACAAAGTTTAGACAAGTTGGAAATGTATTTTCTTCATTGTGTGGAGTCTCTGAAAAAGTTTATTATGTCTTTTATTGTAACAACAGTATTTTGAAATTCCGAAATAAAGTTTAAGTCATTAATGACCAAACCTTCTTTTTCTTAAAACAAATAATCTTTTTGGCAATGGGTTTAACATCCATCTCTTCAAGAACTTCAAACCACAGAAATTCTTCTCGAACAGTCATTTTTTCAAGATCCCATTTTCTATTCATAGTTTAATCAGGTCTTCCAAAATTCCATCATGCTGACCTTTACCCCTCAAAGGTAAATCATTGGTTTCGCAGAAAATTATGGTCATCAAAATTGCTGTGATATTTCTTTTCATTTTGTGCAATTATTTTTTGATGTGCTGTTTGCTGCTGAATATCAAGGGGCACGCCTTCCATGACTGATTTAGCAGCTTTGACAGCCGCCAAATGATATCGACTTTCCATGTGGTTTTTGCTATATTTATGCATATGTTTGTAACGAGTAAATGGCCGAACGGCGAAAGAGTCTTTCACTCCTTGCACCGTTGTAGGAGGAAACAGAACACAATACAGGCAAAAAGAACCCTCTAATTTTTGTATATACAAGCCACGTAGAAAAAGTTCCTTGCCACTCAAATCGAATTTTTCTTTTAAGATGTTTTGCATCTGCAGATAAGTCATAACTTCGTTGAAGTTTCCAACATGGTTTTAATAATCAACTATATGATCTGTGGTCATTTGAGCAATTTTCCTACCCATTTTCCGATGTTATTCCCAAGAACATTTTCCGTGAATGAAGCGGAGGAAAGTTCAGGTTGTAAAAGTACTTCATCAGTTGACTTCTGAGGATCGCTCTCAAGTTTTTTCTTCTCCTTATCCTCTTCACTTCCGCTTTCACCAGGTGATCTTCTTCTTTTTGTAATAGCTATAAAAGAAAAGTAGTAGATATTGAAAAATAAAAAAGGAAGATGGTGCAAAAAATCGGGAAGGGGAGAAAAATAAAAAGCGATAAAGTTAGATAAATAAAGCAAAAAAAAAAAAAAAAAAAAAAAAAAATAGCTCACAGCCTACCTTGAGAGAGAAAATTCGTTCAATACTAAAACTTTTTGGGATGAGATGATGTATTTATAACTACATGTTCGAGAGAGAAAGGGATATATATATATATATATATATATATATATAATAATCATATAATAATTTTATAATAATTATAATAAAATAATATTGTAAGCACAATAACCAATATAATATATAATAATAATATATAATAACCAACAATATAACAATACTAATATAATAAGATTGTATATATATATATATATGTTTATATATATGTAATAATAATATATAGATATAAATAATATGAAATATAATATATATGTATATAATACTCATTAATAAGATAGATGGTGCTACATCTCTTGTAACTGCTAATCAAGCAATAACATAACTCTTTATCTCTTATAACTGAATAACCAAGAAATATGTAGATACCATGTTTGTATATATATATATATATTTTATATTTATATTTTTATATTTTTTATATGGGTCTTACATGAGGGTTTGTTGTTACCTGTGTTAATGTATAGTAGTGAAACTATGATCTGGAATAAGAGGTATAGATCTAAAGTACAGCGTGTTCAGATGGACGATCTTAGGGGTGTGTTAGGTGTAAGAAGAATTGATAATATGAGGAATGAACGCATTAGGGAGTTGTGTGTTTTGAAGAAAGGAATAAATGAGAGAATAAATGAAAGTACATAGAGATGGTTTGGTCATGTGGAAAGGATGGATGATAGTCGGTTGGTTAAGCGGATATATAGTGGTGAGTGTGTTGGGAATCGACTGGCTGGGAGACAGAAGAAAAAGTGGATTGAGTCAGTAAAGGAATGCCTGGAGGAGAGAAATGTAAGTTTGGCAGAGGCTAGAAGAGAGGTGCATAATAGGAGTGAATGGCGAGGTTTTGTGAGGGGTATAGTTGTGGCCATCCTGGTTCAAGGGATGAACCCTAAATTGACGAGATGCCAAAGTGAGGGTCTGTCGCGGTTCTGTGAAGCTCTAGGGTGGATATTTCTAACTGCCTAACTGCGACGAGTTCTCACTAAAAGATATAATGGAGGCGGTAATGCTGAGCTTTCTTTTCGACGTGCGTCATATTCTTTTACTACTTTTCTGTTTCCATTGCATGTATCGCACCTTAACCCTAGTCTTTGGGAAGGAAGATGGGTGATGATGTTGATTATATATATATATATATATATATATATATATATATATATATATATATATATATATATATATATATATATATATATATATATATATATATATATATATATATATATATTAAAGATACAAACTAATCAACAGGTGATATATCTTCCAGCAAAAACATAATAACAATAGCATATATATTTATCATTCAAATTCATGTTTCATTTAGTAGATCTAATCTAATCTATGAACGCGCTAAGAAAAGAAATGTATATAATATATATATATATATATATATATATATATATCTGCTGCTATATTCTGAATTATGTTGCTAAACTCTTTCACTATATCTATTTAAATATATATATATGACTTATATATATATATATATATATATATATATATATATATATATATATATATATATATATATATATATATATATATATAGGGCTATTACTTGCTAAATTGGTTCTTCTTTTGTGAGCAAGCACCCTATATAAGAGGATGGTAATTTAGAAATCCATATTTGAAATGATGTTTTTATTCAACATAAGTAATAAAGATATTCAATGAAAGTAAAGTAACAAAAGTCCCTTCTGTTGAGATACTCTCTCTTCGTAGGCGAATTGGTAGTCACAGACTTTCCAGCGCGTTTACCACCCTTGCCTCTGACTCTTCGTTTTAGCGAAAATTTGTGATCGAAATTCGGAGTCGCAGCCCTTCCGTGAAATTTACCTCTCTTGCCGAAAGCGTTTTAAGTTTGGAGGATTTCTGGAGAGAGTATCTTGAGTAAGATTTATTTCTTCTGATTCTTCTTGTTAATTTAATCTGACTGAAGAGTATCTCAACAGGACGGGTTTATATATTATTTCATTTCGACTTATGCTAAAATTTTGCTCGCGCAAATCTTAGCATAAGTACGAACATAAATTAAAATTTTTACTATAATGAAGTGCTATATACATATATACATATATATATATATATATATATATATTTTTTTTTTTTACATGATACCACCACTCACGGGCAATGCCCTTTTCAAAAGGAGGGGGCAAAAAAATAAATAAATAAAAAAAAAAATTACATAAAGAAAAACTTTAAAATAAATGGAAAGTAAACCCACCCTGTCCCTTACCTAACGCAATTCCCTCAGGTGGGCGCAGACGCATTGGGATTTAAATAGAGGAAGATTGAATATAGCGGGGAAAATAAAAGAAGGCAAGGAGTTCCACAAAGAACAGATGTGGCTGGAAAGAAGGAGGGAGTACCACAACGAGTGATCCTTGAGTCTCCAATCTTCACACAATATTCATGCGAACAAGGCACCTCTTGTATTACGAGGGCGACGCAGTGGTGGAGGAATGCGAGAGGTCAATTCTCTCGAGCACCTGCCGTTGTAATACCTATAGAAAAGAGATAGGGCACCGACGTCACGACGCAGAGAAAGAGGGTCAAGGGAGTTCAGAAAGTATGGAATAGTATTTTAGTCCCTTAGCCTTAAACCCAACTCTATTCAAAGGATGTGAGTACTAGAGTTTCCTCAGTTATGCGAACAGTATTCCATACAAGGGGCGAATAAAGACCTTTATATAACTGGAGTATCTAAGCAGAAGAAAAAATTCACACGCAATCTGAACAGAATTCCAGCTGCGTAGAGGCCATTTAGCAACCGATGTGATGGCTGTGAGGGTCTCAGGAGCAATTCCACTATTTATGTTTGAGTACACCTAGAATGTTTATGGCTGATTGAATTAAGACATTAAGGCAAGTCAAGGGAATAGGAAAGTTGGGAGGTATTTTTGAGAGGGAGATATAAAGAAGAAGTTGAAGGATTTTCAAGAGTTGAACTTCACAAGTTATATATATATATATATATATATATATATATAACCTTAACCTTATATAGCAACTTCTTAACAACAACATATAATAACTTATATATATATATATATATATATATATATATATATATATATAACAGAAGTATAGAGCCATATATATTTGCCTATATATGTAAAAAATGAAATAGCAACTATAATATATAATATATATTTATATATATATATATATATATGTATATATATATATATAATATAACTTAATATAATATATATAACTATCTTCTATATACTCTAACCTTAACTAATAACAACAACGCAACATATATATATAATAATAATATATATATATATATATGAAAGTGAGTGATGCCTTGGTTCGAACGTTGGCACCCTTCGATACGAGAAGGGCCAGGAAATGTTATTTCAAACTTGGATATAATCTGTAGGAGGCTCGAAACAGGGTAAATTTCAAGTCTCTAGGATGTATATAGAGGGGGGTCGCCCCCGAGGGTCGACGTAAATATTGCGCTTACGCCCTTGTGGCGGCTTCCGAATGGGTGAGATTAGGCCTAACAAGCGTTCGGGCAACCGACCACCTGGAGGTCAGACAGACCGAAGGTCTGTCTGGCCGACAAACAGACAGACCGAAGGTCTGTCTGTCTGTCTGATTATTATTATTTTATTATTATTATTATTATTATTACGTCGAAGAAGTGATCCCGAAGGGATCACTTCTGAGTTGTTTTTTAACCCCTTCTGCGTGTCCTTCAGCGTCGGTTCAGCCTCTGCACTGTCTCGCACCGCACCGCTCCGCACCGCACCGCATTGCTCCGTCTCGCACCACGCTCTGGCTAGAGTTTGAGACATGGTATCTCTGTCAAACTTGGTACCCCGTTTGGGGATAACGTAACCTCGTCGTAGACGAAGTTACATCCCCGAGGGTCCTCCCCCAAAGGGGGACCCCACCCCCATTAAAAAATTAAATTGTTCGTAGAAGGCTGAAATTTGGTGAGATGATTCAGAGTGTAATTTCTGGAAAGAATTGGTATAGGAATCTGATGAGTTGGCTCCGGCACCGGTGCTGGAGCCACTGCGGTGCCGAGTTAATAAACAGTCGTATAACAACAATGTTGGTGTGCTTATATATGTTATTGGGTCTGTAGATTTCGAAAATAATGGTTTCAGAACCATCAAGAAAAAAAAATAAATAAAAAATAAATAAATAAATATATAAATAAATAAAATTTCTTATTCTTTTATGTTTATAACTTACAAATTTACGTTTTTACATACCCTAAAGCAGTAAATCAGTAAATCAAACCACCATCCAACCACCCTCCTGTCCATCCGTGATCTATTGATCTATTGATCTATTGATCTATTGATCTATTGATTCAGGTCATATTTTTACTAAAATTATCATGTTTTACATACCCTAAAGCAGTAAATCAGTAAATCAGTAAACCAAACTGCCCTCCTCAGCCCTTCCATGATCTATTGATCTATTGATCTATTGATCTATTGATTCAGGTCATATTTTTACTAAAATTGTCATGTTTTACATACCCTAAATCAGTAAATCAGTAAATCAAACCACTATCCAACCACCCTCCTGTCCGGTCGTGATCTATTGATCTATTGATCTATTGATCTATTGATTCAGGTCATATTTTTTACTAAATGTCATGTTTTATACCCTAAAGTCAGTAAATCAGTAAATCAAACCACCATCCAACCACCCTCCTGTCCAGTTGTGATCTATTGATCTATTGATCTATTGATTTAAGTCAAATTTTTTACTAAAATTGTCATGTTTTACATACCCTAAATCAGTAAATCAGTAAATCAAACCATCATCCTGCCACCCTCCTGTTCAATCATGATCTATTGTTCTATTGTTTCAGGTCACATTTCGAGTATCATTTTGGTTAAACATAACATAAAATCAAGTTCTTTATACACTGATCAACGAATATATGCTAACGTAACATAGTTTTCACATTAATAAAGCTAACATAGCATCATCTGAACTATGAATATAGCGCACAACGACAAATCTGACACACCTTAAACATGAATAAACTGTTAAGGTTAACAAAGTTCAACACTTAACAACAGTAAAGTAACTAACATAGCATACAAAAACGTAACTTATTCATACTTTGTCAAGCATATCTCTAACATAACAATGTTAATTTTACATTAACATGGTAATATTTAACAAAAATTTACCATAACCTTGATTAATTATCATACAGAGCAGCGAAAGTATGCTAACGTAATAAGGTTTCCACATCAATAAAGCTAACATAGCGTAACATGAACTAAGAAAATAATGTACAAAGACAAACCTAACACAACTTGCACACAAATAAACTGTTAACATTAACAAAGTTCCACACTTAACACCGGTAAAGTAACTAACATTGCATGCAAAACGTAACCTATTCATACATTTTTCAAGCATATCTCTAACATATTAACGTTAATCTTACACTGACACAGTAACATTTAGCAAAAATTTATCACAACATTGGTTAATTATCATACTGATCAACGAATATACTCTAACGTAATAAGGTATCCACATCAATAAAGCTAACATGGCGTAACATGAACTAAGAAAATAATGTACAAAGACAAACCTAACACAACTTACACACGAATAAACTGTTAACATTAACAAAGTTCCACACTTAACACCAGTAAAGTAACTAACATTGCATGCAAAACGTAACCTATTCTTACTTTTTCAAGCATATCTCTAACATATTAACGTTAATCTTTCACTGACACAGTAACATTTAGCAAAAATTTATCACAACATTGGTTAATTATCATACTGATCAACGAATATACTCTAACGTAATAAGGTTTCTACATCAATAAAGCTAACATAGCGTAACATGAACTAAGAAAATAATGTACAAAGACAAACCTAACACAACTTACGCAGGCCAAGCATTGGCACGATGATATCCCAAGAGTTCTACACTTAAAACCAGTAAAGTAACTAACATCGCATGCAAAACGTAACCTATTCATACTTTTTCAACCATATCTCTAACATATTAACATTAATCTTACATTGACACAGTAACATTTAGCAAAAAATGTATCATAACCTTGTCGGATTATCATACAGACCAACGAATATATGCTAACGTAACAAAGTTTTTACATTATCATAGTAACATTTAACAAAAATTTATCATAACCTTACCTAAATATCATAATCCCCAACAAATAATTGCAAACATAACAAAGTTTTATCCAAACATAACATAAAAATAACAAAGTTTTATCCAAACATAACATAAAAATAAGTTCTTTGAATAAAATATCATAGTAAAATGTAATAGTTTACCGAATTTAAAGCAGTAAATCAGTAAATCAGTCAATCAAACCACCCGTACACTCCCCGACCCTCCCTACCCACCCATCCATGACCTTTTGATCTAGTGATCTAATGATTCAAGTCACATTTCGAGTATCATTTCGGCTAAACATAATATAAAAACAAGTTCTTTTATATACTAACCATCGAATATATACTAACGTAACAAAGTTTCCATATTAATAAAGCTAACATAGCATCATCTGAACTAAGAAAATAATGTACAATGACAAACCTAACACACCTTACGCATGAATAAACTACTAACATTAACAAAGTTCCATACTTAGCAACAGTAAAATACCTAGCACAGCGTACAAAACGTAACCTATTCAGACTTTTTCAAGCATATCTCTAACATATCAATGTTAATTTTGCATTAACACTATTGATTTACGTCGCATTTCGAGTATCATTTCGGATAAACATAGCACAAAAATGAGTTCTTTATATACTAACCATCGAATATATGCTAACATAACAATGTTTTCACATTAATAAAGCTAACATAACATCATATGAACTAAGAAAATAATGTACAACAATGACCTAACACAACCATGAATAAACTGTTAACATTAACAAAGTTCCACACTTAACACCAGTGAAGTAACTAACATGGCATACAAAACGTAACCTATTCATACTTTTCCCAAGCATATCTCTAACATATTAACGTTAATTTTACATTAACACAATAATATTTAACAAAAATTTATCATAACCTTGTCTAATTATCATGCAGACCAACGAATAACTGTAAACATAACAAAGTTTTATCCAAACATAACATAAAAATAAGCTCTTTGAATAAAATATCATAGTAAATTGTAATAGTTTACTGATTTTAAAGCAGTAAATCAGTAAATCAGTAAATCAAACCATCTACCCCTCCCCACCCCTCCCTCCAGGACCTTTTTGATCTATTGATCTATTGATTCATGTCACATTTCGAGTATCATTTCGGATAAACATAACACAAAAATAAGTTCTTTATATACTAACCATCGAATATATGCTAACGTAACAACGTTTTTACATTAATAAAGCTAACATAACATAACCTGAACTAAGAATATAATGTACAACGACAAACCTAACACACCATACGTATGAATAAACTACTAACATTAACAAACTTGCGCACTTAACAACAGTAAAGTACCTAACACTTCGTACAAAACGTAACCTATCCACACTTTTTCAAGCATATCTCCACCATATCAATGTTAATTTTACATTAACATCGTAATATTTAACAAAAATGTAGCATAACCCTGTCTAATCATCATACTGACAACGAATATAATGCTAACGTAACAAATTTTTTACATCAACTTCGTAATATTTAACAAAAATTCATCATAACCTCGTCTAAATATCATAAACCCCGAATAATTGCAAACATAACAAAGTTTTAACCAAACATAACATAAAAATAACAAAATTTTTATCCTGACATAACATAAAAATAAGTTCTTTGAATAAAATATCACAGTAAAGCGTAATAGTTTACTGATTTTAAAGCAGTAAATCAATAAATCAGTAAATCAAACCACCCATCCCTACAGTCACCTACCCACCCACTCACCTGTGATCTATTGAACTATTGTTTCAAGTCATATTTCGAGTATCATTTTGGATAAACATAACATAAAACTAACTTCTTTATATACTGACCTACGAATATATGCTTACGCAACAAAGTTTTAGCATCAATAAAGCTAACATATCATAACCTGAACTAAGAATATAATGTACAAATGCAAACCTAACATACCTCGCGTATGAATAATCCGCTAACATCCTGAAAATTCTCAAAGTAAGTAGCTAACAGGGTCTACAATACTCGTGTTCCCACTTTTCCTGCATATCATCAACAGGTAAGGTCGTATTATCTAACAAATTCCTTAACAAAGTGACCAATCTATCAAAGATACCAGCATCTTGAACTATGAATTTTGACACTATCTTCATCAAAGTGTCACTCGTTTCGAGTATAACATCATTTGAACTATGAATAAGCGTAGACATTAGCAAAATTCTCGGGCAAACCTAACATTACTCAACAAAAACTTAACATAGGGTTACGTTTCTAACACATCATCGTCAGTTAACACAGTAATATCTTACAAGACTCATCATTTCTCTAACAAATCAGTGTTAATTTCACATTATCATAGTAATATTTAACATAACATATCTAACTTACGAATAAACAGTTTTCATTAACCAAGAGTATCTAAAGCAACACAGCACATCCCGAGAGAAAACCCAATGGGACGCGCCCCTTGAAAGGGTGCGAATCCTGCGAGGGGCATTACCCCGGAGGGTGTAAGCAGGTTTTGGGCTTTCCAGCCAGAAGGGCCTGAGGGGCCGCCCACCCTCTTCGGAATTGTGCCCTTGAGTATATGCTATATCTTTATATATATATATATATATACTCTTATATATATATATATATATATATATATATATATATACTCTTATATATATATATATATGCCTGTATATGCTGCTGTATATATATATATATCAGTGGCGGCTTTGGGTTGGCGGGTAGGCAACGCCGCGCCTTAGTGAACAAATATTAAATTATTTTTATAATTTTTATAATTTCAAATCATCAATTGATGGTTTACCTGTATGTATATATATATATGTATATATATGTATATTATATGTAGCATATATAACAACTTAATAACTCAACTTTATTCATATTTACTGTATAATGTAAATATATGTAATATTGTAATAATACTATTAATATGTATCTATATTATATATATATATATAAATGTGTTAATAATATAATATATAATAATATAATAATAATAATAATAATAATAATATAATAATAATAATATAATAATAATAACATATATATATATATAAAATCTCATTCGAAGGACTAGATGATAAGCCGCCGACGTAAATTTCAACTTGATTCCCTTTTTAAATATTTAGCGATCAGTGGCAACTGTTACTTCTCTGAGTCTAAAAAATAATTCCGTTTTCTTTAAGTCTAGGCAACCTCTGTAATTGCCTGTTGACTCTAGTAGCAATCACATTTAAAAAAAAAAAAAAAATTGATCTTTATAAATAAATGTAAGTAAAAAAGATTTATGAATTTTCACATATAATATATATATATATATATACAATAGCAATAATATATAATAATATATATATATGTATATAATATATATGTATACTTTGCTTTCTTTATAATATATATTGATTTTCTGCTCAAGATTTTGTTACAGGCCGCCACTGATATATATATATAATTTACACATACTTTATAATATATATATATATATTTAATATAATATATATATATATGTATATATACCCTACCTAATAACCAATAATATATATATATATATATATATACTCTAATATATAATAATATATATACTATTGATTTGACTACTCAAAATTTTGACCACAAGCCGCCACTGATATATATATGTATAATAATAATATATATATATATATATATATATATATATATATATATATATATATATATATATATATATATATATATATATATATATATATATATATATAATAATATATATATATATATACCATATATATATATACAAAGACTGATCTCTATAATGATTAATTGGCCCTATTCAAGAGATCACTTTGATATAGCAAATAATAAAATAGTTTTGGAATAGTGAAACGTTCTTTATTTATTTCTTTATTAATTATGTCTAATGACTATTTTACATGAACACACATTAAGATATTTCACAGTTCAAAATTTAATTGTTTTTAAAATACTTTCAATTTAATTACCATTACAATATCAATTTTATGACCGAGAGAGCGTCAAGATGTTCGCACTCTGATCTACATTTTCTAACTGAATTCTATGCCATTTGGCACTCCAAGGGTGACAAGAGTCACCTCGGTGACCTTGATAATATACAACAAGAAAGAAGGCACCAATTATTTCGGCTTTTACAACAGGACTTCTACAAGGTTTTCTTCCAACTGTGTACCAGAAATCTTGGTAGCACTTACATATATCCTTTATAAATTTTATACAATGTAACGAGTACGGTACACTTAATGGTTATCAAGGAATTTTGCCTGTAACACCCCTTCTGACAATTTTTTAAAAAGTTTAGGATAGAGGAGACAGTGGCTACTAAAGTTAGAGGAGTAAAACAATAATTTTCTACTAAAATAATAGCACTCCTACTGAGGCAATTCTTCATTTCTATGTAACACCTTTACCTTAGGCGTTTTTACCATCTGAAAGAAAAATGGATTTTTTTTTTTTTTTTTTTGTTATTTTTTCTTTCTAAATCTACTAAGTTATAATATATGCGAACGTTTCTTAAATTTTCTAAATGAGGTTTCCCATTTTTTTCGATAAGTACGTTCTGTTTATTAACTTTTATAACTTTAAAAGGGCCGACATAGCGGGGCGCTAATTTGCCGGTATTAAACTGTGTCTGCCGCACCACGACAAATTTTGCCTCATGTAACCCTTTAGGCACAAAGACGTGTCGATTTTTATAATTGGTGTGTGGAGCCAGCGGCTGCGCTAAAAGGGCGGCTAGCTTTTTAACATATGCATTATATTCTATTGGGGCCGTTTCCGAAGCAGGATCCACTAATCCACTAGGTATTGCTATATTTTGGCCAAACATCAAGTTTGCTGGGCTGAGACCGTTCTTTGTTATCGGCGCGAGTCTCAGAGTGAACAACACCATAGGTAAGAGGCTCGGCCAGTCGGAGGGGCTTAAATCATGTTCCTGCAACATACATCTCAGACAAGCCAGCAAATTCCTATGACTTACCTCCAGGAGGCCATTACATCTAGGATTAGAGCTACACGTAGTCCGGTGCTCCATTCCCACGGCCCTACACACTTCCTCAAACAAGCGACTAGTGAAATTCGCACCTAAATCCGAAATAATTACCTGAGGAATTCCACAGAACGGGAAGAGTTCGTGAATGAATGCATTCAATATTTCTCCCGAATTTATTTCTTTAAGAGGCACAGCGAACAAGTACTTACTGTAGCGGTCAATTAAGGTAAGTAGGTATTTGTATCCTCTTGCATTAGGTAACTTAAGTATGTCAACATGAACGACTTCAAACTTCTTCGTTACTTCTTTAAAAACACCGTAATCAGGACTTATACCTTGTACTGTTTTATTTTTTTGACATGCTGAGCACGTGCGGACAAACTGTTTTATTTTTTTATGCATGTGCTGAAACACGAATTCATTTTTTATGCTCAGGAGGGTTTTATTCACACCCAAGTGTCCTTTATTGTGGTATTCGCTGATTACCTTCTGCACACTATTTTCAGGCACAAAAACGCGCGCATAGTTTAAAGATACATCGACAATTAATTCTATCTCCTTTCCGTCATAAAAGAATTTCTGTTTTATTAACTTCAAAGTAGTTTTCTCTTTCTTCGCCATCATATCACTCAGGTACTTATCAGAATGTTGGTGTAGTCTAATTTCTTCAAAGTCCAAATCTCGTTTGAAATGCGAGACTAATATCTTTGCATTTTTATCAAACGTTGTTACTAAATTTATTTTTGCAATTTCCAATATGGCCGCTTCAGTGCGACTGCTATTTTCATTTCGACAAGACAGATCTATCGGAGCACATTCATTCATTACCAAGTTAATAGCACCTACGTCAGTCGCTATAGTATTCTCAGCCGATTGCTCATTGGCCGTCGTTAATCGGTGGGCGGAGTCAGAGACTACACTATTTGGACCAGCATCTTCTCCTACCTCATCTTGGGCAATATTATTTGCAAGTAAATATTTTAATAACGCATTTTGATTTTCGGTAATTAACTCCATCGTGATATTAAAAGTACTCAAAATAGCGAGTTCCCTCAATTCCCTAGCATTATAATTTTGTACATCATTAGCATGATTTATTTTATATACAAACGCCCGCGAACACGTACAGATACGCACATGCTTTCCCGCTAAAATTGCGCCATATTTCTTGAATAATTTTGTTAACCCTAATAATAGCTTACTGGCAAATATCTTTTTTCTGTTGTATTAAAAGACCCACTATAAAAAGCAAAAGGAGTCCCATTCTCATCGTCAGACATAATTACCGTATTAAAAGCTTTATTATTGGCATAAATGTACACTTTGAGAGGCGCATCGACTGCTGGGAACCTGAGCCGAGAGGCGTGACGAATCGCTTGTTTTATATCTACAAAAGACTTCTCAGCCTCGGGAGACCACGTGATTTTTTTATTAGAGCTATTTTTTCCCTTTAAATAATTATACAAAGGCAATGTTAGATTTGTAAAACACGGTATATTTTGACGGTAAAAGGAAATTCGGCCAACAAACGAACGTACTTCTTTTATGGTTACCGGCCGAGGAACATTAATTATTTCCTTAACTTTTTCAGATAATGGCGCAAGCCCTTCTTCCGTCAAGTCAAAACCCAAATAACTTAATCTTTTTACCCCAAATTCGCATTTTTTTTATTTAAACAAATTTTAAAATAATTTAATCTCTCAAATACTTGTTTAAGTACCACCACGTGGTCTGATAAATCTTTGGTCCCTATCAAAATATCGTCTAAATACACGTGTACACCGGGAATGCCTTGAAGTAATATAGTTAAAAATCTCATGAAGCATGAACTCGAATTTTTAAATCCCATCGGTAATTGTCTAAAAGAAAAATTGCCGATCATTGTACTAATAGTAAAATAATGTTGATCGGCTTCTGCCAAAGGCAGCAGATAGTACGCGTTCGTGACGTCAAGTTTACTTAATACCTTTGTCCCATGAAGCCCACTAAATATATCATTTATATTCGGCATAGCAAATACATCATTTTTCGCCACGGAATTAAGTTTCCTAAAATCACACACGATTCGAACCCCTCCCCCATTTTTTTCCAAAACGCTGATTGGGAAACTCCATTGCGATGGAGCCCTCTTTAAAACTTTCGCTTTTACTAAATTTAATAGCTCCCTCTTTGTTTGTTCGAATAATTTATGAGGAATACGACGAGGTTTAAGTTTTATTGGAACTCCGCTTATATTAGTTTTATAAGGAAAAAGTGAAGCTAATTCCCTCAAGATAGCAGTTGGAATGCTCGTCTCCTCTCCCCCATTTCTATTCTTAAGTTTCGACTCAGCGTTCCCCCCTCCCCCAAATTCTTTGAACAGGTCGTCCCAAGCTCTAAGTTGCTTCTCCCGCATATTAAAATTTTCCGGCAAATAAGCATTTACAAATAAATGTTTAAATTCAAATACCAGATTATTAACTATAGGAATATCACTAAAAAGTTCATTAGTAGCTACAGAAGAAGAAAATTGAGAGAGAGTATGAATAAAAGCCTTATCTCTACAAATCGTGTTATTACATAAATTTATACCTTCTTTGCTCTGAGTATCCGTTAACACATCTGTCTCAAAATTAATATTAAACGAAAATTTTTTTAAAAACGGCATTCCTAATATACAAATGGGCAATTTAGTAGTTAGAAATTCTACATCATAAGTTCTCTTTAACCCAAAATCAATTGTAACAATTTCGCGCGAGTATATGTCAATTACGGTATCATTTGCTGCTTTAATTTGACCAATAATCGATACATTCAGGTCTCCATCCATAGGGAGTAAATTGATCTCACTCCCTGAGTCGATAATAAAGACTCTTTTTGATATTTTATCAACAATAGTATAAAGTTTATAATTTCTTACATTATTTAATACAGACAAATTATTTATGACCTGATTTTCTCCAGTCGGAGCATCCGTAATTAATATATTTTGTGAGCCGCTATAAGCCAGCGTGGGTATCGTATGGGTCACATCGATACTCTTGTCAATAGTCGGAATACTCAGAGCTTCATTGGAAGAAGGATGACCTCCTTGTACATGCCAGTGAGCACCTAATTGCACATTACTCTTAAGTACTCAAAGCTATATTATTATTATTATTATTATTATTATTATTATTATTATTATTATTATTATTATTATTATTATTATTATTATTATTATTATTAATTATTATTATTATTAAAACCAATTATTATTATTATTATACCCAGTGGAATACCAAACATACCTATTATTATTCATATTAATATTATTAATGAAGCCCACCTGCTTTTATTAGACGTGTGCAAATTATTTACTTCAATAAAATCCCCATAATTAAAATACACAGGTGTTTCATCTAAAAATATTCACCCCCCCCTCTAACTCCTGTTCGAGGGGGGATCTGATGCGTTTCCCTGCCTTCTCTGGGGATGTGACTCATGGACTTGCTGACTTTCTCCATTTGGCGGGAATACCAAAGAATACATAGGACAAAATTCCGAATGACAGGTGTAACTTCTATGGAGAAATCTGGAGTGTGGTTTACATAACTCGCCGAGCAACTCAGCATTTACAGTGTTGCCTTGTTTATCTCTATGAGCATTTCTTCTATTTTGAAATGATTGTTGTTCTTCTGTCCGAGTCGGTTTGGCAGCAGCCTCACTCAGCTGTCCTGCGACCTTGGTGAGCGACTTGAGAAGCCCTTTCATCTCTCGAAAGAACTCTTTGTTTACTTTAGCCTCTTCTGAAACTTGAGAATCGTTGTTGTTGTTTGTATTTCGACTCTCTCCATATGAGCCTCTCTCGTGTGTTTGGAACTGTTCTCCTTGAAGATGATTCACGGCCCCCCAATATTCTCTCCCCCTTCTCTCGTGGGGGGTTTCGTAGTCGTTCCTATAAAAGTTCTTATATAAGTTATCTGCTACTTTTGTAATTTTTTCAAGACTGCTATCGTCTGCCAGAGTCATTAAGCTTTCTTGTATGCGAGATGGAAGCTCATTAATAAACAACTCATGAACAAAAGGAGCACTGTTTTCAGCAAGCAGATCGAATCCTATTCTTCCCATAACATCCCGAACTCTTGCTAAGTAAACTGAAGGAAGTTCTTCTTTTTTTCTTCCTTTTTTGAAAATTTCACTGATTTGACTTCTCAAATTTGGGGCGTAAGCTTCCTCTATCGACGCAATAACTTTTGAAAGCAATCTCCCCCAATGGAAATTTGATGGTTGCTACAATATCATGGGGAAGGACGGAAGCCAATATTCTTACGCGTTCTCTTGGATCATCCACTCCATTAAGTTTGAAAACGGTAATCGTAGTGTGTAACCAAGTCATCATATTACGCAAATCTAACTTTGGAATGGCGCCAATCGGCAGACTGGTCTTTGGAGTCCCCCCCAACGAGGGGGAGACTGTGGGGGTAACAGATCTTGCTCGTAGCGGGGTATGAAGGTCCTGACTTCCTTCCCCATCGGAGTTCGAATTTTCTTCTCTCCGAATTGGAGATTTGGGGGAAGAGGGGGAGACGTTCGAAGTTTTTGCAGATGCTTTTGGTGTATTACTTGACTTTCCCCTACCCCTCCCGGTCTTAAACCGGGGAGATCTTTTTTTATGGCTAGGCATGTTAAATTCTCTTCAGCCCGTTTCTTTAAACCTTCTTTTTACTTTTTTTCCTTTTTGCCGGTATTTTTCACAAGACTAGCGACTTTTAAAATAACGGGATTCTTCACGCTAATCGTTATGTAATAAAGTTTATGATAGCTCTTGTACCAACGCACTAAGACTTATTTAATTGTTTTTTTTTTCAGTATATGAGTCACTTCACTTAGCACTATATTTGTTTATTGGCACTTTTCACTTTGACAATCACCACTTTTTTTTCTTGTTATGCGCCCCCCTAGATCAGAAAGGGGGGTTTTTGTCACTGTACTGGGGTCCACCAAAACTATGAACAAAGACTGATCTCTATAATGATTAATTGGCCCTATTCAAGAGATCACTTTGATATAGCAAATAAATAGTAAAATAGTTTTTAAGACCAAGTGAAACACGTTCTTTTATTTATTTTCTTTATTAATTATGTCTAATGACTATTTTACATGAACACACATTAAGATATTTACCAGTTCAAAAATTTAAATTTGTTTTTAAAATATGTTAGTACCAAATTACAATATCAATTTATGACCAAAGGGAGAGCGTCAGAATGTTTATACTCAGATCTACATTTCTAACTAACTGAATTCCCATAGGCACTCCAAGGGTGACAAGAGTCACCTCGGTGACCTTGATAATATACAACAAGAAAAAAGGCAACAATTATTTCGGCTTTTACAACAGGACTTATACAAGGTTTTCTTACAGCTGTGTACCAGAAATCTTGGTAGCACTTACATATATCCTTTATAAATTTTTATACAATGTAACGAGGTACGGTATATATATATATATAGCAACATATATATATATATATATATATATATATATATATATATATATATATATATATATATATATACACTATATATATATATATATAACTGCTATCTTTGCTATATATATATGCTCATATAATAATATAATATATATATATACTCCTCTATATCTTTCTATATATATATATATAATAATAATATATAATATAATATATATATATATATATATATATATATATATGTATATATATATATATATATATATATATGTATATATATATATATATATATATATATATATATATATATATGATATTAAGAATAGTCAATGATAAATGAAAGTTTAGAGTAAGGATGACATGGTAATCTATAGGAAGGGATAGTCGAAAGGATTTAAAGGAGAAATTATATATATGTATATGTGTAATATATATATATATATATGTATATAATATATATATAACCAATAATACTTTCATATATAATATATATAACTAACCTTATATATGTAACAACAGCAACAATATGTAATAACCTATGTAATAATAATAACAATAATAACTATTATATATGTATATAATAATAATATAATATCATATATATATACTTATATATATATATATATATACATATATATAGCATATAACATATAATATATATATAATATATGCATATACCATATAATATATATATATATATCATATATATATATGTAATAACCCTTTGATGAGTTAATACAGTGATAATGAAAAGGAGAAAACCAATATATATACATAATATGTATAATATGCTCTTATATATATATAACAATAGCATATATATATATACGCCACTTGCCTGCGCGCCGCCATAATAACACCATAATAATATGTATGTATATGTAATAATATATAACTGTATAACGTATATATATAACATATCACTTTATACTACCACTGCGCCATATAATATATGCGCCATATATAGCATATATATAACGCCGCGCCATATATATATATATGTATATATGTGCCATATATATAACCACCGCCACTGCCATACCACGCCTTTCCTGTACCACCATATACCTCGCCTCACGCCTTGCCATGCCTTATGCCTTCTTCCTGCGCCACCATACTCACTCATGCTCTTCTGCTCATACCCTCATACCCTCACTCCCTCCTCTGCCTGCTCATATATATAATATATCTCCATATCTTTCACCTCTGCTATATGCTTTCTGCTCCACTTATATATCACCTCTGCCTCACCATAACTATATATATATATATATATATATATGCTTATAACCATATACTCTTATATATAACTCCTACCTCACCTCTGTACCATATAACCCTCTCCTCTCTCTCTCTCTCACCTCTCCTCTCTCCTCTCCTATTTCCTGCTCATATCTTATATATATACCTCACTCCTCACCTCTATATATATATATATCATGCTCACCTGCCTCCTGCTCTCTGCCCTCTGCCACTCCCACCACCTGCCCACCTCTCTCGCCCTCACTCTCCTCTCTCTTACTGCACTGCCACCTTACCACCTGCCTATATATATGCTCCTCCTCCTGCCTTATATATATATACTTACCGCCCACTTACCTTATATATATATATATATATATATACTTACCTCATACCTCTTTTGGGTATCATATATAATTTTTTTTTTTTTTCTTGTGCATAGCACACATAAATACAATTATATGCATAGATTGTCCACAGTACCTATATTTAGATTTACTCAACTAACGTAATTAAAAATAAAGTTAAAAATTTTGAAACTAAATAGTTTTATAATATTTTTAAAAGTTTTAGTATGATCTAAAATTATTAAGTATATTTATTAAAAACTTTATTTATTTTGCAAATTTTAAAAAAATTGGGTAACTAATATAATTTTTTCATTTTGAATTAGAAATTTAAGATAATAATTAAACTAATAATAATAATAATAATAATAATAATAATAATAATAATAATAATAATAATAATAATAATAATAATAATAATAATAATAATAATAATAATAATAATAATAATAATAATAATAAATATTGTTTAATAATAATAATAATAATAATAATAATAATAATAATAATAATAATAATAATAATAATAATAATAATAATAATAGTAATAAATCATTGTGCTCAGATTGGGAATAATTCGGATTAGAAATTAAAATGCCAAAATAGAGTTGATGATAATTCTTCAAGAAACTTTATTCAAAGGAGGAGGATGCTAAGCAGAAAACTAATAACATTACATCAATAAAATTGTATTTAAAACATCCATTGATGTGGACTTTCAAAGAGAAAAAAAAGTTTCTCAAGATCATTAAAAACCACTTATTTCCGTATAGAAGTAAAATGGTAAAAGTTACTTGACGCCCACACGGTAATACTGCAAATTAGTAGATATACTGTATATAAACTAAAGTTTAAATAAAATTAAACATTTTTAGGGGCGAAATGAAAGTATTTAAAGCTAATAAAAATATTTTATTCCTTGTTTTTGGATCTAGTTTGTTGCGCGACATTCTGAATTGAATAAAATGTATTGAAAATAAGGTGTTGTGCTGTCAAGCGCAAAAGAAAATGATTTTTAAGGGCAACTAAACCTTTTTTATACGAAATGATTTTTTTCCTAGGGTGACCTGACCTGGCATGACCTGACCTGACCTGACCTAACCTAACCTGACCTAGCCTAACCATATTTCACCCCTAAATCATGGGGAAAAAATTCATTTCGCCACTAGAACATCTATTTATGTATCATAGAGGCTACCTTCGAAAACTTTTTTTTGATCCGACCTCCCATTCAGTGTGGCCGTTAAGTAACTTTGTCGAAGCAAAATTATATATATATAATATAACATATAACTCTATAAAAATTAAATATAATAATATATAGAAAAAAACAAATATATATATATATATATATATATATATATATATATATATATATATATATATATATATATATATATATATATATATATAATAATAATAATAATAATAATAATAATAATAATAATAATAATAATAATAATAATAATAATAATAATAATAATAATAATAATAATAATAATAATAATAATCTTTGTTAATTTCTTAAAAATGTCATATTACTAGAAATATTTTATTTTATAAAAAAATACCTAATAAATATTAAAATTCATAGATATATGCAAATAACGCTAATAATAGAAATTGCCACAATAAAGAAAATACTCGAAATTCGTTGTTTTTCTTATCGAAAATTTTCCCCCTATAAACGGAGTCATCCTCTTATAAATGTCCATATATAATAATTACAAAATATAATAGATAATAATAACAAATAACTTGACAATAATAATATCTAATATATTTATCTTCATGCATATTTTATATATATATATATATACTTTAATATTCTTCTATATATATATATATATAATATATATATATATATATATATATATATTATTAAAATTAATTAATTAATTATTATTAATTAATTATTAGTGGATAAGTAACTTTGTCCAGGTAAAAGATTATATATATATATATATATATATATATATATATATATATATATATATGCGTCCAGCTGCTATATATATATATATATATATAGCAACGCCATATGTATAACATAACATATATATATATATATATATAACAACAACCTTTCTTATATATATATACTATTAATATGGCCAGCGTTTAGATAAAGCGGATTGAGTCAGTAAACGAATGTCTGAAGGAGAGAAATGTGAGTTTGGCAGAGGCGAGAATAAAGGTGCATAATAGGAGAGAATGGCGGAGTTTTGTGAGGGGGTATGGTTGTGGCCCACCTGGGTCAAGGGATGAACCCTTACACTGACGATCTGCCATAGTGAGGGTCCATCGCGGTCCCGTGTAGCTTTAGGGCGGATTTTTTTTGACTGCGACGAGTTCTTACTAATTAATGGTACAGAGGGGGCGGTAAGGCTGGGCTCTTTTTCCGACTTTTATCTTATTCTTCTACTGTTTTTCTTTTCCGATGCATGTTACGCACCTTACCCCCAGTCTTGGGGAGAAAAGGGTAGATGAAGAAGAATATATTGTGAAAAGTTAGGGGTGCCTGGAATCTATTTTATTATTCTTAGGGGCGCTCCACTAAAAAAAGATTGGGAACCACTGAGTTAGAGTATAAGAAAAGCCTATGGGATTTTCTAAATTTTGCGGGCCTGTAACTTGTTTTCCTAAAGACGTCACCCATTTTTGTTCTTCATAAATTGTCTATGCTGATTTTCATTAAATTACAAGAAATAGCGATTCTATTATATAATTATCTTGAAAATTTTTAACACAAGTTTTCTAAGTATAAAATATTTAAATATCTAAATTAGTTAAAACTTAATTCTAAAGTTTTTTCTAAATTTTAATAATTACTACTAACTTTTTTTATTTAAAGGGATATCTAATTTAAAATAAATTGGTCCTGATAAAGAATTTATTTACAGATTTATTATTCTTCCCTTTATTATTATTATTATTATTATTATTATTATTATTATTATTATTATTATTATTATTATTATTATTATTGTTTTTCTTTTTCGACTCCGAACTTCTTTACAAAAATCAACAATTGTTACACAAGTGTAAATAATCATTTGCTCACTACAGTAATGGATTATGTTACTACTATTGTCGTTTCCACGTACTAACTATTGGATTTTTGTTAATGTCATTAACTATTGCATTGCCGTTAAGGATTCTAACTTTAACTATTATTTTAACTATTAATATTACTATAATGAATACAAACTTCATTATAAATATTTTTCATTCAAATTTCATATTTTAACAAAAAATTCGATATCTACTTATTTAGGAAATAAAGAATATCTTAATTTTATACAGCTGAAAATATAACACAGACTTAAATAAAGTTTACTCTTTAATATTTTACTTATCACCTATGATAAATTAACCAGCTTTTAACTTTAATCACGATCGTTAATGTATTCAAAACTTTAATTAATTATTAAATATTCTGTTATAAATTGAGTATTCTTGGATGTTTCTAAATATTCCTAAAATGTGTCCAATTTCTCTAAATGACTATGTATTTCTAAAATATTGCTTATGCCGTTTTCGTTTTTGCATTTGTGTTTACGAAACGCAAGAAATGCTCGAGTTTGCGTTCGTTTTTGTCAAACTTAGCACAAAATTGTAAAAAAATGCTCACCAAACGTAAGGAATTTCCTTAATTCTGTAAGGTTGCTATTTCCCGTGCTTAAGTACGTTCTTATGAAAAAATGTAAACAAACAGGATGGCGGTGTGGTAGTTCCGTTTGGTTTGATGAATGTTTCATCCAATAAAATTAGCTTTAAGTCTAATTCCTTCCAAATCGATAAACTCCATCGCAATAGTTGATCAATTATAATTATTTGTAATATAAATTATTTGTTATTTTTTTTTTATTTCTGTTTATTCCAAAACCACGTGGTTCATCACAACAGCTGATTCCAAATGTTTGTAAACAAAAGTAACTTTTATGAGAAATCGCGTTCGTTTATGCACGAAATTCGTGCTAAAACTGGGTGAGCATTTCTTATCGAGCGTAAGCACAAATAACTAAAACGATAACGGTCTAAATATCCCTAAATGTTTTTTTAAAAGACTAAATGTTAGTGTTGTCTTTAATTCGTTATTTTAAAATAATTACACTAAGATTTATCTTTTATTTCTATTAAAATTGAACGCTTCGCCTGTTACTTCAGTAATTAATCCAGCTTTCTTCAATTAATTTTTTACTCAACTTAAAATATGTTTCAAACGATGGTTATTTTTCACTTTTATTTCTTTTCAATAAATATATTAATATTTATATTCAATGTTTAACTGTCACATACAATAAATATCCAGCTTAGTTAATTATAATTACTTTACTTAAGAAAAAATAGCCCCACACCGCTGAGCACCAGTATAAGAATTTTTAAATCTAAATATCGCTAAATGTTCCAATCGCTGCTAACACTATAAGTTTTTTATATTAGCTGGCCCTATTGTAAGTGACAGGAAAACAAAGCACATCTAAAAATAAGTTTTTATTAAAAGAGAGAGAGGGAATAATAAAAGAAATATATTTGGCGAACTGGTTTGAGTTGAATTATCTTCGAAGAGTGCGTGTGATTCGAATTCTTAATAATCATTAAAATACGAGAGACATGAAATATTAACGCAATGGAAAGTTTAAGGGAGGTGCGAAATAACATAGTGCAGTGGGAAAAGCAAATGGAAATGAATTCAATTATATTTTAGGTGAAAGATCTGCAAACAGATCTTACGTTCAGAGTAAACTATGAACACAGCTAAC
>JABUQX010083470.1:22500-37500 GCA_015478945.1 Trachelipus rathkii | reverse complement strand
TATATATATTATATATATATATTCTTGCCGATTTCGTCGGGATTTTCTCTGTGGGGTAACCGCAATCTTGTGAAATTCAACTCTTAAAAACTCAACATCATATCTCCCTCTCTAAAACACCTCCCAACTTTCCTATCCCCTTCTACGGCTCTAATGCCTCACCTGTAAACAACATTAACATTCTTGGACTAAAACATAAATAGTGAATTGTCTTGGAGACCTCATATCACATCGGTTGCTAAAATAGCCTCAAAGAAGCTGGGAATTCTGTTCAGATTGCGTGAATTTTTTTCTTCTGCTCAGACACTCCAGTTATATATGGGTCTTATTCGCCCCCTGTATGGAATACTGTTATCACATTTGGGGTGGATCCGGTAAAACCCTCCTTTTGGGTAGGGCTGAGGCTAAGGCTAAGAGACTTATAAACTGTCCTATACTTTCTGACTCCCTTGACTCTCTTTCTTTGCGACGTGACATTGGCGCCCTATCTCTTTTCTATAGGTATTACAACGGCAGGTGCTCGAGAGAATTGACCCTTCCTCTATCACTGCGTCGCCCTCTTAACACAAGAGGTGCCTTACTCTCACATGAATATTGTGTGAATATCGCAGACTCAAGGACCACTCGTTATGGTGTCTCCTTCTTTCCAGCCCCATCTGTTTTGTGGAACTCCTTGCCTTCATCTATTTTCCCTGCAGTATTCAATATTCCTCTCTTTAAGTCCCACGTCTGCGCCCATCTGAGGGAATTGCGTTAGGCAAGGGACTGGGTGGGTTTACTTTCCATTTGTTTTTTTGTTTTTCTTTTTGTTATTCTTGTTATTTTTTTTTGCCCCTCCTTTTGAAAAGAGCCCTGCCCATGAGTGGTGGCATTGGGTAAAATATATATATATATATATATATATATATATATAATATATAAATTAATAATATTATAATATATATATATAATATATATATATATATATATATATATATATATATATATATATATATATATATATATATATATATAATAAGCAATTTACCATAAAAATCTCCTCGCAAAGGCAGACACAACACTTTGAGTAGCCAACGTGCGTTTCTTATCACAAAGTTTCACAATAAAGTATGCAAAGTAGATGTTGAGATCGAAATGTACTGTACAAAGATACAAAACGTTCAGTAAGTCTCAGTCTGGTAACAAACTATCCTCCAACTGTATTTGGATGCTTCTTGCCATAGTAAAGAGGTCCAGAACTGAGTAGCTTTATTAAACGGTTTTTCACTACAGTCGTTCACGTGGCCTGCACTGCCCTGGTCACATTATCACATAGCATGGTTTGTTTCCCTATAAAGTCGAATCAATGTCAAATGTTGGATGTGACACACCAAAACTTCTTCAGAGTTGGAGTGTGCATTAGAGGTGAGTAGTTCATCAGCGAACGAATCTTTTTGAACGACTCACTTCAGTGAGTGATTCTTCAGAGGGTATTTTAAAAATGTCACAACTCATGACTCCCCGAATTTGTAAAGTCAAGTGGAAAAAATAAACGATTTCTCCAGATAATGTGCCAATTTAGTGCTTTTCTTGTAAATTTGTGCCAAATATATATGGACAAAACGTTATTTTCTTATATTTTCACCATTTTAACGCTTTATTTAAGTGAAGGTCATGCACACTGCGCATACCCTTCATCAATATAAGGTTACAATTTGAAAACGTACGTTGATTAAGTGTCGAATGTGCGTCTACCACGTTCCTTTCTTTACTGTGAAGCTGTCCACTATTTTCCTTCCGACAGGGAAACGTCACGACTCATTGTTTTGTACATAGAATATATATATATATATATATATATATATATATACTATTATATTATTATAATATATATATATATATATATATATATATATAATATATTATATATATTAATTTTATATATATATTATATATATATTATAAATAGGTGTGTTTGTGTGTGTGTGCGCGCGCATAGGTGTGTGTGCGTGAACGATAAAAGTGTTTTAATGTATTAAACATCTTATCAAGCATTATTTTTTATATTACTTGGTATCGTTTAATTTTGGAGGATTCCAACTCTGTCTCCGTTTGCTTCTTTCCTTGTAGATAATTTTGCAGAGGGAATGAGATAAGAATTTTCTTACGAGTTAAATGAAAAAACAGTTTTTTATTTAAATTAAAATTGTTTGATTGATACGTAATTTAGCCTCGAGAGTTAAAAACGTAGGAGTGAGTGAACGGTCTATTTAGAGAAACTTGTTGAAATTTATGACTAATGATATAAGAGTGTGGGATTAAAATTCCATTAAGTCACAATTTAATATTGGTTTGTGATGAGAATGTTGAACATATTGTGTGTGTGTGTAGGTGTGTGTGTATGTGAAGAGAGTTGTTAAGGATAAACTTTTGCAGGAGAATGTGTTGTGTGTAACACGTTGTTTATAAAACAATTATTTGATAGAAGCAAAGATGAAGGTGAAATTAACATGGGACAGAGAGAAAGAAGTAAGCAAGTTGTGTGAGGTTCAATGAGCAGATAAATTGTAGGGAACACTCCGAACCAGACGATTTGAAATTCTAGTAAGAAAACAAAAGGCAATTAAAAGTGGTGGAAGAGGAACGAAGTTGCTTTAAGTGTCGATGAAAAAATTACCTCGATAAATTTTAGTCCGAAAAGGTGAGAGAAAATGGTATGAGAAAAATAAATGAATAGTGGTGACTGGTGAGAGATGTCGGGAGATCTAAAGGTCGGAGTCTTAGGAAGAGCGTGGAAGGATAAGAAATGAAGTAAAGAAAGAGATGAAAGTTAATAAGAGAACGGCAAATTAGAAATGGAATTGGGAGTAGAAAAATACCTGGAAAGGTGTACTACTTTTTCTTTTTCATTATTTAGGATTTAAAAGGTAAGTGAAAAAAAGGATTAAGAGATTTGTCTTAGATTTAGGAAGTTGTGAAATTGGATTTGGGGTATCGCAGAACAGAAAGACGTTTATGTAAAAGAAAAATAATAATAAAAAAAAATACTTTAAAAACTTTAAAAATTGACAGAATCGTTGTAGAACTATTATACTGAAGATGAAAATCTTTTTCTTACGGCAAAAATTCTAAGCTTTCTGATTACTGGCCAAAATATCTCCTTATAACTCCTGAAACCATGTTTTCTTTCTATTCTTTAACTTCTAGCTCAATATCTACCTCTCCTATTGAAACTAGTTCTTCACCTTTACCCCTTTTTCCTGGTCTAATTATAACATGAATCAAAATTAGCAATCTCTCTCCATTTCCCATTAGTTGTCCTATAACTGTATCAATTATATCAGTATGGTAGAATGCTTACAGCCCTATCAATTACAATCATTAAGATGGAAAACCGTTTTGATAGGATTTATCCCCGTGTATTTAGGGAAATATGTTTCAGAGTTTGTTTCAGTCCTTGTTTAAATAATTATTAAATTATTTAAATTATTAAATTATTTATTTAAATTATTAAATAATTATTAAATAATTAGTTATTTCACAGTGATGGAAGCTTGTGTATATTCACTCGAAATGGTACACTTCCGGTTCTCTCTAACTATCGCCATTTAGTTTTCTACTAAAGTCTATGGAAATTTTTAAAATTTATTTTCTTGAAATAGAAAATAAAGAAGAAGAAGAAGAAGAGAGAGAGAGAGAGAGAGAGAGAGAGAGATTTTAGTTTATACTACTTAAAGTCTATGGAAGTTTATATAAAAAATATTTATTTCTGTAAATAATTACCAAAAAAAGGAAGAAGTAAGTATGAGAGAGAGAGAAGAGAGAGAGAGAGAGAGAGAGAGAGAAGTAGAGAGAGAGAGAGAGAGAGAGAAGAACGAGAAAGAAAAGAAAAGAGAGAGGAGAGAGAAGAGAAGGAGAGAGAGAGAGAGAGAGAGAGAGAGAGAGATTAAATTGGACGAAAAGCAAAAAAAAAAAGTGAATGGAGGTATGAAAAGAAAGTTTTTGAAGAATTAAAAGGAGATTGGAATAATGATGAAAAGTAGAATTCTTATTTTAAGGTCTTTTATCGAGTCATCTCAATAGAAGAAAATTATCCTTTAATTTCCTTTCGGACAACCGACAAATGACCTTTTACCGAACTTTGCCTTAAGGAACTTTTATCACACTCACCAATCATATTTAAAAGAGTTTTTGTGTTCTTTCGGCAAAAAAATCAGTCCTCCGAACGTTTAATCTTTACATTTTTATGAACTATAAATAAACGATGCAAGACGGAATAGGTTTTATCAGTAATTAGCATAATTTCTTCTTTCAGTTATTTAAATGATTAAACTAATAACAAATATAAATATTTATTAATAAATAATAATATTTATTTGTTAGTTTATTTTTTATTTATTCATATGTTATTTTGTTTAAAATAATTACTGATAAAAATTATAAATTTTCCTTAAATAAACCATATAATGTTTATTTCTTTATTCATTTATTTATAAATTGTTTTGTTTTAAATAATTAAACTGATAAAAATTATAAATATTTATTAAATAAATCATAATATTTATTAATTAATTTAATTCTTATTTATTTATAAATTTTGTTTTAAATAATTAAACCGATAAAATTTAGAAATTTCCCTTAAATAAATCATATAATCTTTATTTCTTTCTTTATTTAGTTATTTATCTATTAAGAAATTGTTATGTTTTATTAACGTTTAAATTAAAGTTTTTAAGTGGAACTAAGATTTAAGAATAAGAAATGAAGAAGTGAGGTGACTAGCCCAAATGGTAGACAGGTGTTAGGTTAGGTTAGGTTAGGTTAGGTTAGGTTAGGTTAGGTTAGGTAGGTTAGGTTAGGTTAGGTTAGGTTAAGTTAGGTGAAGTTAGGTTGTTAGGTGAAGTTAGGTTAGGTTAGGTTAGGTTAGGTTAGGTTAAGATTTTTTTTGATGTGGATTCGTTGTAAGAAAACTCTAAAAAAAAAAAAATTTTTTTTTTTTTTTTTTTTTTTTTTTTTTTTTTTTTTTTTTTTTTTTTTTTTTTTTTACATTTGACCTGTCAATCATATTCCCTGTTGACCATTTGGCACTAGCTTCAAAGTGAGTGATTAAGAGTGCCAATGCTCTAAACGTTGCCAATAAAAATGGAGCCTATCGATAATATTATTGAAAATTACATTAAAACATTTGATTGCTAACAGCAATTATATTATTGTACAGATGATGCCACATTCGCTTTATTAGCTGTGCGATGCTTATTATTATATACATATTAATAAGCAAAATTTGACATTATTTGAATGATTAATTTAATCTCAATCAAACAATTGATATTATAACAAGACTAGACAATATAGATTCATGCTTTAGCAGAATTTGTACATTGATATTAATTTAATATAAATAGCGTTGTCAGAGTAATTAAAGATTATTACTGGTGACGCTTCGACTTCTGCCGATAAGGTGGTGTAGCTCGTAATCGTTGATAGGGATGAGCAGGGTTCATTGTTCCTTCTTTTCAACCTAGGAACTCTATCTCGCTCAAACTACACCCATTTAAGTAATACCATGAAGGCTCTCCTGATTCGTGCCTTGTTTCTCTGGCCATTCAGGGCTAGAGAAAGTGCGTATCGGGAATGGAAAAAATTCTCGCAACATTTATTACTCATTTTCCGCTCTCCCTAATCACTCTTGCTAACATTTCATTCCAAGTCCTAGAGAGAAATTCGAGATTGGCACAAGTGTGGATGTATTATGTGTGAGTGTGGCATCTTAACATTCTTTTCTTGATTCGATGCAATTTTTTATTGTCTTGGGCTTTCTTCACTCACAACGCGATATATGTTACAGACGTCTATATTTTAGCCTCGCCTTAGATGATTGATCCTATCTGAACATAAAAATCGTTTTCTAACAATCTTGCCTAAACACAACTACACTATATCGTGGAAAATCTCTGCCCTTACTCTCTGCACTATCTCATATATTACATAAATCTGAGATTGGCTCTTCGAGTCTTGCTTAGATATTATATGACGCATCTAAAACTGAGGAGAACGAACAGTATACGTATTACGATTACGATGACGATCTAGCTAATTTTCCCGCTCTAAACTCAACCCTGGAGAATTTCTAGGAGTAACCTCCTTACATCCTATCCTTCTTCATCCTCCACATCAGGTTGTCCGAGTCGCCGACAATTAGTGAAATGTTGAGTAATAGTTGATCAGTGGTGCAGGGATCGGGATATTGCTAACCTTTGAGAGAATGCTACTTGATACGTTAGGAATAGCCATCAGGTGGCTTCGGTTTGTACGTAATTTACCTTACCCCGAGTTATTGTGATGTGTGTAGTTATGCTAATCACAGTAGCAAATATTTGGGTCTCCAACTCAATTGGACTTCCTCTTCGCGAATACAAATCATATAAGTACTTCTATTGTTCTTCATCTTGTATTCTACTATATCTTCGCAACTCCAAAATGATCTCACATAGCCATGCGCATTCACTTGTCGCATATCCTTTATTTACCGAAAAATATGGTAATAAGCCGCTCTTGATATCCTTTAATATACCAATACTTATCGACCTTTAAGCTCTTCAACTATCGTAATTTCCTATCTTAATAGTATCTTATTGTATACTCACTTATTATCTCTAACTCTCATTTCTTAGATCTAATAAATTATATTTATATATATACTATCATATCTGTGATGATGTCTACATTTAACTATATATCCTTCTGTATCGCCAGTATGGCTTTTCGGCCGCTCGAGGTCTATTACTAGGTAGATATATATCTGTTATCTCTATCATTAACTTAGATTATTTATGGCATTTTCGCCCTTAGGTAACTACGGGGAGAACGTAATTTTTTAATGATTGAAGCTCCGCGGCAGATCAATGTTAACATATTTGTACAAATTAAGAGACATTTAATGACACCTAACGGTGGGGTGGTATTGAAGGCACTTAACTCTAAATTAACTCGCTCCTCCATTGATGCTCTCACCTATCACTCTTAAACATGTTATTCCATACCTTTACTCTCTTCTGTATATCTTTCTTAATATCTCGTTCTCAATTCATTTTCTTCTCAATATATCCTCTATCATCTTTCCTATCTGGTATACTGTTTTGTTTAGATTATAGGGCGGCGACCTTTATACCTTCTTTAACTTTTCTGTATCAATATAGTGAGATTATAATAGTTCACATCAGTATATAGGTATTAATCTGTCATATAGTATTATCTTCTTATACCTTATTTATTTAACTACTCCTTTCATTGATAAGAATTATCTCAAGTGGACTATCTATACTGAGGCTCTTATCTTCCGAGGGTTACATACAGATGGCCCGTTCAATGATTCCGCCACATTTCGAATTAAAATAACATAAACACACTGGTGTCCGTCATTCTTCTCAGAACTGCATTTTCCATCGAGGTTTTATTACTGCTTCCCTTATACTTTTCACTATTTTGCGTAAGGACATAGTGGGTTCCTTTAATCTCGTTACGTATTTGCTATATATATATTGACTCTGTCTTACTTCGTCATTTCTTGTCTCTTTCTCAAGTGCTGATTGGATTATTCGATAAGATTGTTTCTCGATATATTATTGTTTTCTCCTGAGGGTGTTTTAGTTGTGTTTATTCCTGATCTGGACCTTGTGAAAGAAGTGAGTAAGTATTATTTTTTTCTTGTCTATATTAATCATCACTTTTATATATTTTCTCAATGGAAACTCTTAACTCCTCTGTAACGAGAGGGCCTCTGGAGAGATTTTTAAAAAATGGCACATGAATATTTCTAATAAAGAAGATGTTTAGAAATTTGTGAAAATATCTTGTATGTTATGTTATCTGTGTTGGATATGATTGGTCCAACATATATATTCATATACTATGGCCTATTACATATATAACAAAAATAATAATGTCTTGGAAACCTATCTAACCAATCACATATATTATATATAACGTAGTTGCTAGGGTTGAGCCTAAAGAAACTTAGGGATGTTCTGATAATAAGTAACTGCGAGAATACTTTTTTATCCTACTATTTCTACAGTTTATATATTATACTCAGCTATACATAGAGGCTATCATCCGCCCTTAGTATAAATTAGGAAGTACTGCTCTCATATCTGGGGGGCTCTGGTTCAATACTTACCGGCTTTTATTGGATTTAGTGGGAGTGTACGTAAACTCATCCACAGGTCAAAAGGCTTACTGAGACAATGTTCCTGCGAGCTCATCCAGTTCCAGCACATGTATATTTGACCCTACGCTATCTCCGTCTGAACGTGCGCCGATAGTTTGGTCCGCATGCTTTATCTCTCTCTCTCACTCGATTGTTGACCCCTGCGGATGTTTGGCCGGACGCGGCTAATTGTGCATTGTCGAGAATGGGGATATATAGATAATATATATCACTCGTCATATACAATCACTACTTAACATTTTCACTGTAACGAGATAACGTATATGCAAACTAAATGGGGTAGCTGTTGTCATGGGCCAATTCACAAAAGAGTTTTGTGTTGTTGATATTGTTGCTCTGTAAATTGGCTGCTCATTATCGCTTATATAGTGCTCTGCCAGAGTGCTACATTCATCACCTCTGCTTTGGACATACATTAGCACCTTCATATGATAGAAAGATACGTATGTTGCTCGGTGGCAATTCTAGCATATCTCGGCATTTTCTTTTTTCCTGCTGAAATTAATCTTCGCCCACGTCATTCGTCAAAGACCTAAGTTTAACTGTCTCACTCATTATTATGCAGTTTATAGGTAAATATAGCAGCATATAATTAGTTGACTATCATGAACGCCGTGGCCATATACGAGCTACATCTCGAAACCCCATCTTTGAAGACATATACTGAGCCAATAGGGTTCTGAGACACACGGAGATGGCATACGGCCTACAACAGCTTTTACCGATACAAAAACAATAATAAAAAAAAAATATAGATTGAACCATTTGAAGTAGACTCGCGGAGCGCAAGAAGAGTGAAGAGGTTCAATGTTAATGTAACAAATACTTTCAAGCTGTATACGAAAATAAGAATGTGAACGGGTAATATATAATAGAGTAAAATTGGAATTAATGGGAGTGGGGTGTAATAAAAACGCAAGGACTAGGAAGATGAAATAAATACGGCTTTGGTTATCGTGATGAGTTATATATATGATTGAATGAGACTCGTTAGGTTCAATACTTACTGATAGAGGAGAGAGCGAGCAGAGAGACTATTGAGACTGTATAGTGGAAGTTAAGACCGCAGATGATAAAGAGAGAGAGAGAAAGAGAAGATAGCGAGAGAGAGAATAGTATGATGAGTAGTAAATGAAATTAATTTGTAAAAGAATACAGTTAATTTCGTGTTATCGAGGTTATGTGTGTTGCTCTGTGAGTGAAAGAAATAACTTTCAATTCACAGAACATGTCTAATCTTAATTCGCTTTCATGCATCAGTGAATATGAAAAGGAAGATAATAACAAGAAAAATACAGACGCTAGTACTAACGCATGAAAACCACCATGATTGTCCTTTGTATCTATAAGAAAGTTAGAGTAAAAATAATTATATATAGTTCTACAATTAGGAGAATAGCGCATAACTGAGGACAGTAGTGAATTGAGAGGAGAATGCGCAAGCTGTAAATAAGATAAAAAAGTTATTGTGGAGAGCCAGGGGAGTTGGAGAAAGGAACTAAACGTCACGATGAAATAAGAAAAAAGAAAGAAATGTTAGCAATATTTACAATATGGAGTAACGAGGTAGACCAACTTATCAGAATCTGAGTGGAAAGTCTACGCAGAGGCGAATTATATGATATAAGTGACACATACACGCACAGCGTCATTAGAGCAGTATAATAGACTTGATCCCAATGGAAAATTATGGCACTTGGCTCCGCAACAAGTCTAAATTTTGTAAAACTCTAGTGTTCTCTAATATATGGTGGTTTGCACACTCTAAGTATAGTGCATTAAAGATGATAAAAAAGAGAGAGATATAATATGAAGATCAAGAAACCAACCATCTAGCAAGTAAAAACATTAATCAATAAACAGATTTCACTGGGCAAAAGGAGAAAATTTGTATACAAGTGCGCAGAGTAGTGATAGAAGAGAGAGCAACAACAAGGACATTAAATCATCAATAAACATAATATATGACACTAAGTGCTGGACAAGAAATAGTATATTGAGAGATAAAGAGACGTAACGATGACATAAGAAAAACGACTAGATCCTACAAATCAAAATGACAGGTCTCGCCGTAGACTCAAGTCCTTCTGGTTAGAGAGTGTAATTATAAGAATAAATGACAAAATGTTTACCCTCACACGCTTTAAGTAAACTTGACAAAGGAAAATACACTATGGCTGTCCTCTACAACTAGTTAGTTTAACTCACAAGTGATGAGTATAAGTATATATAAGCTAATGTCATGGGCTAAATAATTAATATGTAATGAATAAGTAGATAACGACATCCTCTAGACAGAAATAAAAACTAAGCTAAAGAGGCCTAAGAAAAATTAGATAGATGCATCTTGAAATGCACAAACCTTATCCCATTATTGAATTTCAATTACTAGAGGTTATAAACAGTTATATATATACTATTCCATTGTCACAATCTTACTATTCATGTAAGGTTATCTGAAGGTATAGTGTAAAAGAAGTATTGATGGATTCATTTGTAGTATTGGTCCCTGATGTACATCACCTGGTAGCAATTATATGTTAAATAGATTTAGATGTTATAAAACTCATAATATTAATATATATATATATATATATATAATATATATTATATATAATATATATATATATTAATATATATTATATTATATTATATTAATATATATATAATATATATAAATATATATATATATATATTATTAATATATATAAATTATATTAATCAATTAACTATACCTGAGTCAATTCACGCTGAGTAATGATTAATAAAATAAAATCAATCCGCATCCGCACAATATACCCGCGGATATTAGCACGAAAAATAATGACATCCTGCAGCATCACTAATATTAATTAATATATATATTATAATATTATATATATTTATTAATATTAATATATATTATTATATATATATATATATATATATAATTATTAATATATATTAATATATATATATATTAATTATAATATATATTAATATATATTATATATGTAGGAAATTATATATTAATGTGTGTTAACGATAGCTAATTACACTGTCATTAATTCATGCTGACTCATTCAAAATCATATATGATAGATTGATACTCTAATACTAATATATAATAAAGTAACATATGATTATTTCGATAATTGTATAATAATTATCAATGAATAAAAAAATTATTCAAATTGAGATCTCTAAGATGCAGTTTGGCTAAAATTTATTAATACGATAATTATTCAGATTTAAACATATCAATAGGATATATACTATATATTTATATTATAATATATATATTATATAATATATATATATATATATATATAATATAATATATATATATATATATATATATTATATATATATATATATATAAATATATATATATATATATATATTAAATATAATATAAATTTATATAATATATAATATATATATATATAGATATATATATATATAATATATATTAATAATATATATCTAGATAGGCGGTACATTTTTAGGGGGTAGCGTCATCATGAGTAGGCAAACGCCTTAACTTGTCACTTGTGAGCCATAAATATATATAAATAATAATGAGTACAAAAATTTATATATTATATTAATATATATATCTTTATATTATATATTAATGTATATATTAAATATATATATTATATATATTATATATATAATATATATATTAATATTATATAATATAATATATATATATAATAATATATAAATATATCTACCTATATATATATATAGTTAATTATATATATTATATATTATAATATATATATAATATATATATATATAATAATATAATTTATATATATATATTATATATATTTATATATATATATATATATAATAATTATATTAATATTATTAATTAATATATATATATATATATATATATATATATATATTAATTAATATTATATAATATAATATATTATTATATATATATATATATATATATATATAGTAAATATTATATATATATATATTATATATATATATATATATATATATATATATTATATATATTATATTAATATATAAATTTATATATATGATACTCGTTTCGATAAGTAATAGCTAGCATTTAAGATGCGTCATGAATTTCATTATACTACGATTATCCTTTTTTCAAGTACCGATATAATCGAGTTGAAAAATTTGTAACTTATCTCGATACAAACAAATAGTTATTCATTATTATCTATATCTGAGGCTACAGGACAACATGTGAGTTATTATGTAGGCATAACGAGATCTCAGGTAGCAGTCATTATTATATTTTTTAAATATAATTACCTACATTTAAATTACATTAGCAAGAATAATAATAATAATTTAATTGTATATAATATTATAATATAATTAACTATAATTTAATAATTTAACTTCAATAGAAATAAAAATTACTTTTATTAAATATATTTAACTATTTTCTTTATTTATGTATTCTTATAAAAATATTTGAGTAAAGGAAACACAGTAGGCAGATGAGAAAACGCGTTGAGTCACGCACGACTCTTCCTCGGCGGATTGTACCCCATGCCTCTGGGCATGATACATAATCAGTTAGATTTCCGTTTTATGAGTTAATGACTGAATTTAAATGTGAGTTAGTATTTGTGGGGAATTAGTTTATTAAATAAATTTATATTTATCATATTATTTATTATATATTCTATTATTAATTACAAATTTTGTGTTGTTTGTTAAAATAAATATAATTGAGCTGTTAATGATTATATTAATAAAAACTATTTACTGTGGATATTATGGATCTAAGTTTCGATATATTAAGTTTTATTCATTAAAATTTATATATAATCTTTTTATCGAGTGATTGTGGAGGCCACTTAGATAAAAATTCAATGTTAGAATATTATCAGAATTGTTATTTATCCTATAATTATCTGTTTACGTCAAAGTAAATATATATTATATATATATTTATATATATATAATATATAATAATATATATATATATATATATATATTATCCTAATACTATTTATTACATTAACTTTTCATTTAACTAGATACTCTTAAGCTGCACTTCTAACCTCTGTATCACTATCTTATGCCTATGAATTATGAATATATATATACAATCTATCTATACCATTTCTTTTTATAATCCATACTCTTCATTATTTTAATATAAATTATGTGCTCAATACCTATCTCAGTTATTGATAATCTAGAGTATTGCCCTAGTATATATATATATTCTTCAGTATAACAAGCATTTCTGGATGTCATTCACTTATTGACCGAATTTGGTATTACGGATCAATATTAAATTTAATCTCAGATGGGATTATAGTAACCATATAATTTATGTGTAAAGTTAACAAAATCTTCATTGGAACCTCAACTTATCTTCATATCTTCCCTTTACTATCTAAATATAATTATAACGCTTACTACCTAATAATATTTATCCTATTACTCACCCTTTGAATGGCTCTAATGTTACTTATACCCCTGATAAATATATATATTTATAAATCAATACTATATATAACATATCAATATAGGACAAAACATTAAATACGTGATTGTCTTGGGAGAACGCTTTTGACACTACATCAACCTCGGTTCGAATAGAATTTTGACCACGAGTGCGTTCCTGAGGGAGAGTGGTAGTAATATCTTATATTATGCTAGATATATATATATATATATATATATATATAATTGCGTGAATATTTATATATTTTTTCTGCTCACTCAGAATACTTCACATGATAATATATATAAGGTCTAATTTACTGCACCCTATTATGGATAATATCTGTTCCCTAAATTATTTATGGGGTGGGATTACTTAAGGTTATATTACCTCCTATTATAGACAGTAGTGAAGGCTATAGTGGTCCATTCTAGATCTCGTTTGATGATGTATGGTGTGCCTGTCAGGTGCTACTACACATACACTGATCTTCCATTCTCCAGCCTATCTTCGTGATTCCAAAATGCTTGTTGTTCCCCTTCCTATCTTGCACCCTCTATCTGTTTCTCTCTGCGCTATTCCGGTGATACTCAGTAGGTGCCCTAGTCCTCTCCTGTTTACTCATAGAAGGTTTATTCCATCCAACATCTCATCTCGTGCAGGTGCTCGCAGAATTGATCACTCGCCCGCATTCCTTCCGCGTCTCATCCTCTCTACTGCGTTCAGTTTTCCTTCTCTGTTCACACAAGAAGCGCTGCCTTTCGCTTCTTTCTTCTCCTTCCTCTCATTCGTATCATCAATCGTGTGAATATCTCTGCGATCGACTCACAGGTCATCTCACTCTCCTTCCATTTCACTTGTTTCTAAGCTGGTGACATACCACCATCTTAACTGGTTAATTCCACCCATTTCCAAATAAGGTCTCTCTATATATTCCAGCCACAGTCTGTTTTGCTCGGAACTCCTGCCTTCTTATTATTTTCCCAGTCTCTCCCGCATATTCACTTTTACCTCTTCCTATATTTACAAATACATGCGTAGCATGCGTCCCACTAATCTCTGATGCTCCAAGAATTGCGTTTAGGCATGGTACAGTAGGATATGAATTTATACTTTACCACTTATCTATTGTAATGGTATTTCACTCCTCTCTCTTCTTATTTAGCAACACTATGTATTATTATTTATTTAATTAATATTATTATCCTCTTTTTGCCCAGACCTTATCCTCTCTTGTGTAGAGAAGTGCTCCACTATGCCCTCGTGAGTCGCTATATCATTGTGAAATATATACTACTTTTATCTAACCTGTTACATATTTATTGAGTCTTTACCTTAGATCAATTAC
>JABUQX010083470.1:0-17500 GCA_015478945.1 Trachelipus rathkii | reverse complement strand
TTATATATATATATATATATATATATATATATATATATATATATGTATATATAAGTGTGTTAGTTATATAGTATATATATATATATATATATATATATATATATATATATATATATATATATATATATATATGCGATGGTGATTGATTGATTAGTTGTGTAACAAAAGCGTTTATGGAGGGTAAAAGCATCCTCGCCTTGTAAGCAATATTAGCATCCCTTATATAAGGGTAAAAGAGGAAGGTATATGTGTGTTATAGGGAACTAGTTTATTGAGTTTTGTAGTTAAGAAATGCTGGTATTTGTCGAAAGAGTGTCGAATGACCAGCTATAATTTGGGGAAAACAAGCTAGAAGTAATATATGATCACAAATCTGTACAAACAATGATTGGGGATAATGAGGGAGGAAAAGAATAAATTGAAGATTATGGGATTTTGCAACAGGCGCATAATTGGATTGATAAGGAGCTCTATGGCAGGTACAAAGATATGGTGTTGTGCAGCTTCTGAATGGAATCAAACCATGTATGACGATAGTGAAGCGTGTGTAAGAATAAATAGCGAAAGTGATTAGTTTAATATTAATAGCGGAATGAGACAGGGATGCGCTATGTCTTTGCTATTTAATTTGCATATGGATGAGGCTATGAAAAATTAGAGGTAGGGAGTGGACAAGGGAAGGCGAATGATGGAGAATGAAAGAGAGTGGAGGAAACACAGTACCTATTATGAGAGGACATTTTGCCTTTGTGGCGCGAATCTTGAAGAGAGTTTGAGAGGATTGTAGAGAGATTTGGTAGGTGTGTAAAAAGAGGGGTTTGAAAGTAAACGTAGAAGAGTAAGGTTATGGTTGCAGTGAGGACAGACCATGTGAAGTTATGTTGGGATGGTGAGCAGCTGGAAAAAGTGTGTCTGAATTTTAAATATTTATTATATATGTTGAATGAAAAGGCGGAACTGATGATGAAGTGTAGTAGGAAAGCCGAGTGCAGACCAAGGTGGCTGGTGCAATAATCAAGTTGCGACGTGCTGACTCCAAGCCTGGCGGTCAGGTCTCACGATGTTGCCACCCGTGTACAGGAGTAATAGGACTAGATATAGATATATATATATATATATATATATATATATATATATATATAATATATATATATATATATATATGTATATATATATAAAGGACAATGTGTTCATAGATGGACAATCAGTGGCGTGTTAGGTGTGAAAGGAAATGATAAAATGAGGTCCACTTCTTTCTTCTTTCTTTCCTCTTCCTTTCCTTTCTTTCCTTTCTTTCCTTCTTTCTTCTTTCTTCTCTTTCTCTTCTTTCTTCTTTTTTTCTCTTTCTTTCTCTCTCTCTCTCTCTCTCTCTTCTCTTTCTCTTCTTCCTTCTCTCTCTCTCTCTCCTCCTTCCTTCCTCTCTCTCCCTTCTTCCTCTCTCTCCTCTCCCTCTTCCTCCTCTCTCCTTCTCTCTCTCTTCTCTCTCTCTCTTCCTCTCTCTCCTCTCTCTCTCTTCTCTTTTTCTTTCTTTCTTTTTTTTTCTTTTCTTTTTTTCTTTCTTTTTTTACGTTTGAGATGGTAAGGTCATGTGGAAAGGATGGATGATAGTCGGTCGGTTAAACGGATGCGTAGTGGTGAGAGGGTGGAATCAACCGATGGAGACCAAAGAAAGTGGATTGAGTCAGAAAAAGAATGCCTGAGGAGAAAATGTGAGTTTGGCAGAGGCCGAGAAGAAAGGTGCATAACAGGAGTGGCGGGATTTTGTGAAGAAGAGGTATGGCTGTAGCCCACCTGGCCAAGGAATGAACCCCCACATTGACGAGATGTCATAGTGAGGGTCCATCGCGGTCCTGTGAAGCTCTAGGGTGAATTTTTCTTTCGACTGCGACGAGTTCTCACTAATTAAGCAAAATGGGCGGAAGGCTGGGCTTTTCTACTTGCTTCCATTTTTCTAATGATACTTTTCTGTTTCCGATGCTTGTTGCGCACCTACCTGCAGTCTTGAGGAGAGAAGATGGGTGATGATGATGGTGATGATGATGATATATTATATATATATAGTATATATATATATACAGGTAGTTGTTATAGTTACAAGGAAAGAAATATATATATATATATATATATATATATATATATATATATATATATATATATATATATATATATATATATATATATATATATATATATCTCTTCATAAAGTACCTCTTGGTAAATTGTACTTCCTGTAGGCTGGATGTACCATGTACTTGTAATACCTCCTGTACTTGTACTTGAACAAATTCTAGAGTACTTGTACTTGTACTTGTACTTGAACAATTCTAGAGTACTTGTACTTGTACTTGTACTTGAAAAAATGTACTTGAACCCAACCCTGATTATATATATATCTTAGATGAAAAGACAAAATTTCAGAGAATAGACATGGAATGATTCAGAGTAAGCGAGCTTTGAAATATTTAAAGGCAGATTTTCTGTCAAAACTGAGAGGATGTTTAGTATAGGAGGAAACATATTTGAATCTGCAAGAAATTCGCGTTCCTGAATATATATAAAAAATTATCTCACATAATATTGTAACGGTTGAAATTTGATTAATCTAGAAAAATAGATAAAAATTTTATTTTTTTCTAGGGCAGAAATTTTCTTGATAGAGAGGGGGACTACCCCAAATGGTTGACAGGAAAAAGGGTCGGCAGGAAAAAGGGTCGACACATCAAAAAAAAAATCCTGTATAGCCCTCCGCAGGCGTTAGGATAGGTTAGGTTAAGTTAGTTAGTTAGGTTAGGTTAGGTTAGGTTAAGTTAGTTAGTTAGGTTAGGTTAAGTTAGTTAGGTTAGGTTAGGTTAGGTTAGGTTAGGTTTTGTTGGATTCGTTAGAGAAACTCTAAATAACTTTCCTCTTAACCATTTGGGCATAGGTTCCTAGAGAGTATTCTAAACCTACTTTTGTTTTCCAACAAGAAAAGCTTCGATGCACTCGTATTTTTGCTTCATAAACCTATATTTATTTTTTTCCGTAAATGTTTTTATGTATTTTTAATAAGATGGAATTAATAACCAGTCAATGATCAGACAATGAAATTTTGCAGAAAATTTTAAGCAAAATCAATCAAAATATCATAATTTATTTGATATTGAAGCTATCTGGTGATTCTATTAGGGAGATGAAGTTGTTGTTTTGAAATAAATAACAATGGTTGATTATGGAAACCGATTAATCGGCCAAAAAGGTTGATTACTACTAACTAATCGAAAAATAGACTATATGGCCGAAAATCGATTATCAAATGATTGATAGGTATTAATACCGGTTATTTTTAATTTAATTAGTTTTGAGTAACTGATAAAATTGAAAAATAATAAAATTACCACATAAAAAATATTGTAATATATTTTTATTGATTCCAAAGGAAAAACATTAGGGCTTGAGATAAAAAAAATAATGATTTCGGAATGAGATTCAGGTGTTTTGAATGAGATGATAATTTCAGAAGGTTGTTTCCCTGTGGTGAATGGTACTAGATCAGGAAGATTTAAACTAAATATTATTAGTTTTATTCTAATAGAAAAAAAGAGCAAAATATAAATATCAATGCCACACAAAATGTCCTCAGTTTTGAGTTCTGACTAATCCGAAGGGTTCAGCAAGGGTTCGGCAAGGGTTCAACAAGTGTTCAGCAAGGAGTCAGGAAGGGTTCAGCAATCATTCCAAAGGAAACTTAGCAGCAGCAGAAGTTAGGACAACAGTAGTGTTGTAAAATAGGACATCAGTAGTTCTGTTAAAGGAAACAAAAGACGGGAAAGAGGAAGTAAAAATGTTAGGGATGACATTTTTTTTGCAAACTGTCAGAAAGAGCGTGAAGTAGTGGACCGAAAAGATCGCATTTTTTTTACAAAGAAAATGCGTTTTTAGCATCGCAAAGAATAGAATTTTAATGATTCCAAAGCTCTAAAAGATTTATGATCTTTTTTTGTCGATCGTCGCCAAAGCATGAAAAAACTCATCCTTTTCAGCTTTACTTAACATTTAAAACGAATGCCATACTGGCGTTATTTCCATTTCAACCTTATAATGTGGTGTATGTGTGTGTGAGTGAGTAAGTGTGTGTGTGTCTGTGTATGTAATGTTTATTATAATGGAAGTAACTTTAAATGGTATGTGTTAATAACACATTGGTAACAATCAGCAAATTAAACACGTAAATTCGCATAAAACTTTATTGAATGTGAACGAAATATTAATAAGATAACTTTTTGGAGTTTGAAGTCTTCGATAACTGTTGAAGGCATCGTCCAGGTGGCAAATAGCAAGAGAACAAGCATAGTTAAGCCATCATTTTAGTTCCAGTAAAAAAAATTAAATATATATCTATGGATTCGTTCCCACACACACACACACACACAATATATATATAATAATTTGTTTCCGCACACACACACACAACACACACATATTAATATATGCCTCATTAAAATATATTATAATACATAATATATTAAATATACCACCTACTATCGTAATATACACTACTAATATAGTATATAACTATAAATTATATAATATATAAATCAATAATTAAATTTTCTAATAATACTTATAATATAAATAAATCAATACTATATAACTCCCCATATATACCCTAGAGAGAAGAGAGAGGAGAGACGAAATTGAGAGAAATTAAAGATGAGAAGCAGAGAGAAGAAAGAGAGACGAAAGAGAGAGAGAGAGAGAGAATTATTGAAGGGAAAGATCGATAATAAAAATGAAATAATTTCAGATAAAAATGAAAAGAGCTCGAAATGACGCGAATAGAAGAGGAAAAGCGATGGGGCCATTCTGCCATTACTGAAGGATTTCGTTATGCCTTTTCTCCATCAACTTCAAATTTATCGTATTTATCAGACGACAAAAGTTCCGCAATTAAAAAAATTTCAACATCAAAAAAAAAACACTTCGAAACCCAGTTCAAGTGCAAAATAATCCGAATATGAACAGTTAAAAAATAACGAGCACACATGGCAAAGCATAGAAACCAAAAAAAAACAAACAAAACAACAACTTTTTTTTTTCTTACTGTTATGCTTTGAACAATTTTCGCAAAAAAATATAAGAATTTTTATCGTTTCTGCTTTATTTAAAAAAAAAATTAAAACAAACTCTTTTATGATTAGATAATAATCCTTTCCTAAACATTATAAATGATGAACTTATGATTGACTTACAAACATTTAATTAAAATTTTTCTTTTCATAATAAATAGGCTTTTTACTGCATATCTTCATCTTAACTTGCCTGGCTTCACCAACACACCCCACACCATCCTTGCCACACAACATTCTATATATATAATATACATAGCATATATAAATAAATATATACTATATAATAAATCAATTGGGTACCTTGAATAACTATAATATCTATATAGTAACCTATATATAATATATATACATATATATATAATAAATAATAAATATAATATATTACTGTCCTACCCCCGGGAACGGCACGACCTGTTGAGTGGGACCCACTAAGAGAAGCTCCTCTGGGGTACCTACACCCAGGGACCTAACGGTACTAAATCCGGCTGAGCTGGGCCACGCCCTAATCGCACGAATGCCGGGAACAAGCTTTTTCACAATATAAGTAGCAAGCCGCCGACTAACCAAATATATCTTAGATTAAACGTCTGTAAGTTGGGAAGAAGCTAGGAGATAACAGAAGAATCTAGCTCACATATTCTCAAGCTCCACGCGGAGTCGAACCGAGACCTGATGATTACAAATCAACTGCTCTACCTCTGAGCTAATCCGGCTTATTACTGCCTTGTTGGCTGGCGAAGTAATATATATATACACACTAATATATACACTATAGATATACAATGCTAGGCTTTTACTATCCTATACAAAATATATGATAATATATATATCCCCATAGACTATAGCGGTGTTATAGTATCACAATATATATACCTATTAATTAGTATACACTATATAATTAGTAATTCTATATAAATAGCTAAATAGGATATCTCCTAAATGATGATACTCGATTAATACTATATATTATAGCTATATATATATATTTAACTATATTAAATATTTATACTTATATACGCATATAAATATATATACTATATATATAATATATTCATATATATCATATAGTATATATATAATAATCTAATATATAGTAATTTAATAATAAATATATAATATAACGATATTATAGAATATTATAACTAGCTATTTTAAACTTGTTGTCATGAAAATTATTAATGTACCTAATTGACCCTACCAATAATTAATAATTATATAACTAACTCGTACCATTTTCATAATTTATTTCTCCTTCAAATTGAATAGTTTAAAGGCATCGGAATGGCGCTTTCTTCCGATTTATTTGTTTTCGATTCAATATGTAAACCCAGGCATTGCATACGATATGAAAAGAAAACGCCTATTGTAAATCCTTTAACATTTTATATTTTTTAAAATCTCAACAATTTAGCAATTATTTATCATTCACTCCCTTGATCACTCATTAAAAATATGAATTATTTCGCAATTTAGAACTCTCGAGGAATGCTGATTAGAGGGAGGGATATGAAACTCCGAAAATAAATTTGTTTTATAGATTTTTTTAATTCAATAAATTAGAATAATGTTAAATGCTAAATTAATTAAGTTAAAATGCGCATTTATCTTTAATTAGATTTGCTGTTAATTAAAACAATAGGCTTATAAATACGGGGGGAAGAACGAACCACATTTAATAATAATCTATGGCAAAACAACTTGCATGGAATACATAGGATATTTGGATAAAATCTATTCATAGGCCTAAATTGTACCAAAATTGTAGCTACTTAATAAAATAAAACTCAACTACGACAGTATCAATATCATATCAATTTATATATATAAAGCCATATACAGGTGTGTTCAACATATAGTATATAATAACTATATATCTTAATATCATACTAACAAATTAATATATATAATTAACATAACGGTTATACTCACTATATTATCATATAGAACTATATCCTTTAAAGTGGTAGCTGACCCCCGATATATAGTCGAAAGACGGAACAATGTAATCAAAGTATTTTGTTTTCGATGATTTTGGTTTTCTGCTGAAAAGGAAAAACTTGAACAGTTTTTTTTTTTTTTTCTAAATTAAAGGATACACCAAGAGTCAAATAGCAAAGATATTGAAACGATCATGGCGTCTCTCAGGCACTCGCGGGGAGACGGAACGGGGGACTAAATCTCTACCACCCTCGTAACCTCCGCTGGCTACTGAAGGCTCGCCCCTTAAAAAACTATAATTAAGCAAGAAAAACAATAAAAAAAAGAATTAACATAAAAATTAAACATAGAGCAAATAAAGAAAAAGCACTATTTTGGAAAACTTCCAGCAGAGTTATCCTATTGAGCGAAGGTCTTTAGCTAACACTGATCCACTGCTGGGACCTACTGCATATGAACTAAGTATCTCCGCGATATGTCCCCGATATAACTATGACCTATTTTAAAATGACACTTACCTCTTTTTAGAGGATACAGTGAACCACCTAAAAATATTCACCACCCTAAACTATACATTATACCTATTAAATCTTTTTTATCCTATAAACGCTAATTATTACCTATATAAAATCCAAGGGTATTACTATATATATAATATATAATAATCCAAATTATATAATATATATATCTCATATTCTGCCTGATTATGATAAGAATATCCCCTATATACCATATTCATAATGACTCCGTATTCCATGGTCGCCAGATCAAATACTGTGATTTTTTTAATTTTTTCATGATTATTAGTGTTTAGAGTTATACTAGCAACATTAATTAGATGTGAGACTTGGAATAAAATACGAAATGATGGAAACATATTAAAATTAATTAATAAGAAGCCAACACGTTGATTTTGCAGTGAGAAGAAATACGGGATATTTAGCGCTATTTTCAGAGTGATAAGAAAATTTCAAGGTACGAATTAACCAACTAATGCTTGGAGGCTGTATATTGAATCCGCGTTCCCGAAGTAAGGGTTGATCTTCATATATTTAGACCTTGATGCCCCGTACGGAATCTAAAACATATCATAATCCCTGAATTTTAGAGAGCACGTAAAACGCAAACCTAACCTATAATTGATCTACGAGTCTGCAGTAAAAATCCGCAACCTACCTATATGATCGAACGCGTATTGCAGTTCAAATCTTCAACATCCCTATATAACGATCCACTTTGCCGATAAAAACTAATTCTCTATTAATTAGGAGGACGCATTTTACTGCCCAACATAACAGAATATATCCGAAACATCGCTTGTCTCGGGACAGCTGCCCCAAACGTAAAAAGATTTTTTCTTAAAAAACGTAACAGGTATATAAATAATACCTTTTTTTTTTAAAGTTTTTTATTGGTTTTTTTGTAACTGATTTTTTTCTTTTGCTATTTACATTGGCTTTACCTTCTTAGGGAAATTCTACACTCCCAATTTATAATGTTAGTATATAATACACAATCATAATATGAAGCAAAAACCAAATAAAAGCACATTTATCTGCACATAAAAAGGATATATATAATACATTATTATACTATATATCATATACATATACCTATATGATAATTACTATAATAAATAATAATATTATAATAATTTTATATATATATATAATCTATAAATATATAAACTATATCTATACATATATTAATATACATATATAATATTATCATATATATAACTCTATATAATATATATATATATATATATATATATATATATATATATATATATTATATATATTGTAAGATTATTAAAATTATTAAAACAAATCGATTATGAAAAGTTAGGTAAGTTACAGAAATCCATCTTATATTTTTTCTTTTCTTTTAGGAAATGGGGATCTTAAAGCTTTTGAATTTCATCTCGTGTCATATAATAGTAAAATAATGAAAAGGCTAACTCAAAGTTAATTATTGAGTAATAAGATATTAAATTCATTCGTAATAAGAGTTTTGATCTAAACACTTTCATTTATTATAATGTAAAATTTAGCATTATATCCATTTTTTTATTTGAACACAGTTTTAGTTATTGGAATATTAGATTAGTTATCGCTAAATATTAGATAATATATTATTAAAAATTATTTTATTTGATTTATTTATTTATTATTCTTTGTTGTTAATTATTTTTTCTATATTGTTATATTTATATTTAAATATTTTTATTACTCACTCGTTAGGGCAGTTAGTATAACAATCCTTGATTTATTCAGTACTTACTTATACTAACTTAAATCTGGAGTTTTAAAACAAACAAATCTATTATTATATAAGTTGTTATTCCTTGGCGCCGTTAAAATTTTTCATATTTATTGTTAAATTCATTCAAAGCCGTAAATTATGTTGTATTTTGCAATTTGCACTTAAATGAATCCGCTAAATAATGGCAATCGACGTTTGCGTTCGGTTTTTCGTCAACCTTCTAGGCAAAAATCGTAAGAAAATGTCAGATTCAAACGTAAGGAATTTCCTCTAATCTGTTAATTATCGTCCTGCCTATCTTCCCGTGCTTTGACCGGAATTTAGACGTGGTACGCACAATTGTAACAAACAAAATATGGACCGGACGTCAGGTAGGCCCGTTTTCGAATTGATGAATGTTTCTTTCAAAATATATCTAACTAATTTCTTCCAAAATCAATAAATTCCATCACAATAGTCTGTATCCAAATTATATATATATTAGCCAGTGCAGGGCAGCACGCCCCCTAATTAAATTGTTTATTGAGTGCGGCCTCGCGCGCTATGCAGCCCGGACCTAGTAACGCCATTGCGCCTTTGCGCCATACTATTTGGGTGTCAAACGCTCCAATAGCGACTACGCAGCCTAAATGCGCCATAGCGCCTAATGCGCCCTAGGCGCCTTTGCGCCCTGCATAATTTTCGCCGCCGGTGCGTGTTCAGTTAACGACAACGGTAAAAGCCTCTACTTTAGTGCGGCAACAATGATGCTTATTGAGTGGTGACGATTACATAGTTTTAATAAGAAAAAGAAAAACCGACTCTTCAGGAAATCCTAACACTAATCATCTCCACGCTCCTCCTTCCTTCGTCCCACTCGCTCACTACCGTGGTCCATGTTTTCCACAGAGAGTCCATATTTACTCATTGAGGGAACACAAAGCTTTCCCTAAAAACTTTCTCTCAATTTAAAAGGACCATCTTGGCCATTTAGTATTGTTCCCACAGCTGATGATGACTGAAAGCAATCTCTACACTGCAGAGCTGGAAAGGGGCGTATTATATTTTAATCAAATAAGGATCTACAAAAGACCCTCCTATGGCTAGGTGGAGGGAAAGGAGAACCAGGCCAACTCGCCTTTAGAGGGCTCCCACTCCTCCAAGGACTTCCTTACTTTTCATTTCCCTTACATCCTGCTGCTGGTTGGCCGATTCTTTAGCAAACAAACTTGCTAATTATAACTACCATATAATAAAAATATTAATATATATATATTATATAATTATATATATATATATATTAAATATTAACATAAAAATAATATATATACGTATACTATGTCATAAAATATCCTAAATAATATATAATTTAATATATAATATACTTAATAATTTATCATAATTAATAAACTAATAATTTATACTACCTATGATATAATTATATTTATATATATGATATAATATATAATAAAGATTAATGACACTGACGTTATAATGAATAGATGCAAGTTAGCCATTGCTATCAATAAGTATTCTAACCTTTAGGACGGTTAAAAAAATGTTTTGTTTACCTGTTCATAGGCGCGGCATATGAGTCCGCCTTTTTTGAAAGTGCGCCTATAGCGCCTTATGTTGCACTACGAATTCATAGGCGCCATAGGCCGCAAAGACGCTATACCGGTAGCAACTCAGGGCGACAACGCCCAGCTCCTGATTATTGTTATATAACACCATTGCTGTTTTTGTTTCTGTTATATCCAAATCGACCAGGCTTTCCATCACCATACAGCTTGATCTTAATGACGAGTAAACAAAAGTAAATAGCCTGCTTAAGATGCACATCACAGGCGCTTTGCTACGATATCGATGCTATAAAAACTGGATGTATAAGCAAAGTTATTTTTTACACGAGTCTCTAAACACATATATGATCAAATACTCGAAAACGGGAGAATTCCTTCTAACTTATAGTTTCATATATTATTCGTTGATTTCTTCTATTCCTTATCCTTGCACAATTTTGAAAATACTCGAAATTTCTATTTAGATGAAAGGCGCTTAACGTTAATCCGAATTTCGATGCTATTCTCTCTATTTAATGATGGCTCTTACTAAAAATGCCTAAGAAATCACTTTTAGGTGTAGTTATAGATTATAAAAATTTAAATATTATATTTATTTATTCTTCTAGAATCTATTTAAACCCTCATGTAAATCATAGATTATTGAAATATTCTTTAAAAGTCAATCAAAGATTTATAAAAGACTCCCTTGCATTAATTATTTATAATTATTGTATTTAATTTCTTATAACACTTTATTTTGTTAAGATTAATTTTATTTTTTTATATTTAATTATATATCGATCCTGTGTTACTTCAATGACACATGTCCTAGGGTAGCCAGTATCCCCGATATTTTGAACCATTTTATAAGCAATCGGGGAGTCTCTTATCATCACGCGTCATCCCCTATGAGCCTTCTTATAAGGTAATAACAAATAAATTGTATGTTCTACTTTCTAATGTAAATTAATTTCCTATGACTCTAGGTGTAGCCTAAAAGTTCTAGATAACTGCCTCTCACTGAGCAAATTAAAGTGAGTTTAGTTTCTCTGAATGATACAGTAATATAATACGTCTCTAGGCTTATCATGACTCTAAGCCTCATGTACATCGTGAGTATAATAATATTTATAGTATTTACTCTTAATAATACTGTCTACCTTACGTAAGTTGTTACCTTTGTCCTCCTCGATGAAAATCTATTATCCGAAGTACAGTATTCTACTGTTGAATGCGTAGTATCCGTTACTACGTGTTCTGTTTTATTAAAATTCATTAGCTCTACTGTGAATTAAAATATTGGTCTACTCTGTTCTTATAAACACTAAGATCTACTTAGTGCCAGGAATTGCGGTGATGTACTATCTAAATGTTATTTTAAAGATGATTGAGTAATCTACCGATCATTATTATACTTGATACACTAGAATGCTAGTGCACAAACAATTACAAGTTATGGGTCTATACTCTCTGCTTGTAAATTAATATAATAAGTCTACCTAGTTTACTTTCAATATCTCCGGAAGTCTACTATCTGGATTATAATACTACATGTAAGAATACATATACTAACGCGCTAGTCTACTCCCACCATCAGTATAAAGACCTGGTCTAATTCCTCAACCTTTTATACTTTTTATTTCAAACTACGTATAACTAACTTACACGTCTACTCTTCCAAGATGATAAAAAACTCTAATACTTAAAAGCTCAGTCTACCATAATATTTTTTTATTTTTTTTATATAATAATGATCTCCTGTACACTTCACATTCTAATGAAATTTATATTTCTAATATTTATATATTACTACTATATACTATATATACTATATTAAAATATATAATATCTACTTATAATATATATATCATAGTTTTTTTACTATTAAGTATATATATACGAATAAATCTTATATATGTATAAAGTAACTAAATTCGAAAATATAAACACATATTTTTAGTTCTATACTCCAAGAATTTGTCACTAAAACGTAATTTACCCTCCCCGTATGATAAATATAAAAATAAAACTCAATATTCTTTTTCAATATTATCAAATTCTATAGGACGACATATTCGTATAAATATAAAATGAAAAGAAAAAATTACCAATAATTACAACCAGATAAACATATCAGTTATATGACTTAACACTTATACATAACTGTAAAAATATATATTACTGTATCCTACTACTGAGAATGAGCAATATAGGTATAAAAAATAAATATTATTTAATGAGTATAAATATACTAAAAATAATGATAAATATTATAGAAAATAATAAATTATATATTATTAAATATAGTAATCTTTTAATATATTTAATTATAGATACTATATATATATAATATATTAAGTAAGTATATCAATATTAATAAATAAATATTTGTGTATAAATATATAAGAGCTTAATACGTCCAGGTGCTAAGTAGAATTATGAGAAATAAAAAATGAATTTATTGAATAGAGTGATGTGAATTTGTAGCTCAAAATTTTTTTGACAGAAATTTTATATTTATCTTTTCTAGCGTGATCACCTAATAATTTATGTGTGGAGGTATTTAGACGATATTCTTACGCCTATTCAAAGACTGGAGATCATTACACTTCATCTTCTCTCATATAACTGTTATTTCTTCTTACATCATACTACTCCATTGGTGTTCTCATCTCTCTACTCTCTACTTTCTCATCTCTCATCCTCTCTACTCTCAATCTCTCCTTAACTCTCTCTGTACCTCTCCTCTCTCGTCTCTCTTCTCTCTCATATTCTTATTTTCATCCTTTGATTCTGGACTCCCTGGTGCAGGCGTTTCTGTTATCTATTAAATTTAAATTTTTGATTTTGCGCCTTCGTTCAGATGAAACTTTGTCTTATTTGCTTTTGTGCCATGTTACCACCCACCCTTGACGAAGCAAGCACCAAACACCAATAATAGTGATATGGTATATCATATAATAATAAATATTATTATTGAAATTAAATAAATAAATATTAATTGATATACACAATATATTATATATAATCGATCCTATTAATACAAAATAACCTATAGTATTTTTAAGAATCTTTTAAGTACCATCCAATACAATATACTTACATAAATATATATTACTCCTCTTAATAACCAATAAATTATACTTTTCCTTATTATATATATATATAATTGCATATTATATATATATATACTATATATATTCTTCCTCTTTCATCTCTTCACCTTTCCTCTTTGCCCCAAAGAATTGGGAGGTAAATTCGATGCCTGAGCCTATATCTCAAAGTCGAATCGGAAAAACAAGAATACTTAGCTTATGTATGCCTGCGCAAACAGTGCGACCGTAACGTCCTCGACCGAAGAAAGCCACAGCCTGTAAAACCGTCAATTTACCATACCTCTGTACCATAACTATTAAGGTGAAGATAGCCAGTCCACAGTACTATAGCAAAAATGTCGAGCTCCTTTAGAAATGAGGAACGCCATATCATAGGACCGCCGAAGGACCCTCACTATAGAGTAAATAAAACAAGATCAAGTAAGGGTATCGATCCCCTGCCAAGAGGTAGGGGCCGACAACCTAATCCCCCAATACGAAAACGTCCCGCCTTATAATTTCTCCAATACATCAAGATTGCACCTTTTCCTTTCTCTGCACTCTGCCCCAAACTCACAATTTTCTCTCCGTTTCAGAACATTCGCGTTAAACTTCCTGAGTTGCTAAATAAACCACTGTCCTCTTCGGTCTCCCAGGCCGCAATAATCGGAGTCCCAAAACACTCTCCACTATACAATCCTTGGTGAATGATTTAACAGAACTTTCATTTTTTTTATCTTACCCACTAGACCCAAACGCACCTCCAACATCCTTCAATTTTATTCTGTCAATTTCCACCACCGATATTCTTCACACACACCCACTTGCTCTAAAATAACGTTCTTTCCTCACTTTATTAATTCTTTTCACATCCAATACGCCACTACCTAAGATTGTCCATTCGAACACATTGAACTTTAGTCACATATCGTCTTTTCCAAGACCATCAGTCTCCACCTTACATATTACCAATAAAACACCCAACGGTTAACAACATCACCCTCATGTAAAGCCCCTCCAATAGTCGCCACTCAAGACTGTAAGTCCCCATTAACATTCAACCAACGATTTTCAATTGCACCTCAGCCACCTTCCAATGACCAGTTCCACAACTTTCATTACTTACGACTTGATCATCGTCTCCCTTCTGCAATCCTAGCACATACCCTAAAGTAATAAATCAATATTAATATAAAGATTTATATTATAATAAATATTTCTTATTATGAGAATACCAGTTAAATACTTGTCTATATTGTTCTTAAATACTATAATAATAATAATTAATTTATATATTTCATTATATACTTGAATAAATAAAAAAGTATTATAAATATAATATATATATATATAATATAATCACAAAAGACATTACCACACAAACAGTAGCACTAAAGAATATTTTCTGTCACATACACATAACAAATTCGTCTCAGTACCTTCCAGTCATAAAAAGTTAATTTAAACAATTTTAGAATTATACCTAAAAAAGGATTCAAACAATTCCACATATAGGTTGAGTTTCATCAGACCTGGTGGGAATTTACATATTACTTTAACCATTATGTCATAAATCCTGTTACCACCTGTTACTTAATGCATATCATTTTCCCTTTGGCTGCAATAGTCTTGGCACTCAAGAATTGAAGTGAGGGAGAATAGATACTGATTTAATATGTATATACCTATTAATAGTATATATATATAACCTTACCGACCTTTCGAAGATTGAAAATTCCGTCAATTTTTAAAATACGGAAGCGACGGCGTAATACAATTCGTTTTTCCATCGTTCGCTGCTGCCACTTGACCTTGGCTGACTTTCCAAGGTCGGAAGAAAGTGCCAGAGAAATGGCCTCCGAATGGGCAGAAGGCCAGAGGTTTGCAAATTTATACCAGAGTCTGCAGTCTACGGAATCGTCAAAAGAGTCTATAAAGATTCATGTCCTATAAAAAAGGATATTTGATTTAGTTAGGAAGGGACGTGATTCCAAATCTTTACTAGGTGAAGTACATAAATGTATAGTTTGAGACATAGCAGTTAAATCTATGGTCAGAGAGTTAGCAGGTCGAAAAACCCAAACAAAAACGCACAATCTTATCATAGAGAACAGTAGTGGTGATCGAACCCCATCCTAGAATTTGTGAAGGATATCTTTTCGTAACCATGGACCCGAACACATCTCTTATACAGAGCAAGCAACTGGGGTGGTGAGAAGTTCAAAAGGCGCCTCGGAACACACAATCTCTTTAAAGCTTGTTTCGAAAGAAAAATAATGGCTCGAACCCTTAATTTTAAGTAAGTCACAGAGAAAAGGATACCGAGAGAATATGTATGAACATAAGGAAGGTTTCAGTATTTGTTTTCGAAGAATCTTGTGTTGTTGTGTTGTTGTTGTTTGGGAGATTATGTCAAGTAGATGGAAGAAGAAACTGCGTCTTTGAGGCATTAAAAAAACACCTTTTTTTTTTTTTTTTTTTTTTCTTCTTCTTCTTCTTCTTCTTCTTCTTCTTCTTCTTCTTCTTCTTCTTCTTCATTTTTGACACAATTAGAAATACTGGAAAGATCAGAGGTCATCCTGGCATGAGTTAATTGCTGTTGAGTGCGTTGACTCACATATTGGAAGGAGTAATGAAGGGTGCAGTACTCGACACTTGAAAGCCGAAATGTAAGACAGTAAAACCACGCAAATACCAGCCGACACTCGAAGAACAATAGGCCCAGTCCAAAGCTTTGTAAAAATACACGAAATATCCCCATGCAATATATTGCAATTAAACCCCCAAAACAGACCACACCATAAGCTTTGTTAGTCTATTCCTACACGAAAGCTGAGAGATCCTACTAACCTATTACCATATAATACAACTCTTCAAAGTAAAAACATAATTTACCTAAATTATACAAATGCTAAACCACTCTACAAATATTTAATAAGACTGTTTTCATGCATGCAGTTTAACCTTAATAACTAAAACCAGCCAACTTGGCTTATGTGAATGAATGGAAGGAATATTGAGATATGAGATGAAATGGGGATCCCATCACCATATCCATCCAGTAATATCAGAGGTGGGGCACTATCCGCACCTTTAGTCCGCTAGTCCGCTAGTCCGCTCCGACGCGAACTACCGAATCAGGATTCGATCAGCGGAGGTGCGTTGAGGTCGTCAGGAATATAGCGGGAACTTGACAACGTGCGCCTCAAAAAAGTGTTACCGCTACTTTGTATCCACAGCCAAACTCTCCTTTAAAAAACATGAAGCATAGTTTACCTCACTTAGAATTCTATGGTGGTTTTAAAAAAGAAATATCATTTTATTTTTAAGATCCTAATCAACTCTAATGAGATACCTTATTTAAAAGTTAACAATAATTACTTCATATTGTTTATTTGATATTTTTTAAATTCGGTACTGCGAAAAATAATCTGCAACGATCTCTCTTTAAATTAGTAAGCACATATACATGAAGAGACAAATAAAATCGAAACAACTTTAATTGAATGATTTACTTAGCTGACATAGGTTACTTTCACCTGCATCTGAA